>CAXITT010000212.1:1098344-1132057 GCA_964033795.1 Lymnaea stagnalis | reverse complement strand
GTTTTAATATAGTTTTAATTTACTGTAGCGTATTTGTATGGTGAACGAACGGACAGGGCATCAGCTTAGTTACTTTCTCTTTATTTTCTCTTTACTTTAATACATTTTTTGTCTATTTTTGTCTAAAATTTTTTTATCCAATCAATCCAGGGGGGGGGGAAGTGCCCCCCTTGCCCCTACCTGCGGGCCCCCATGCCTGTAGGCCTATATAGACCTCACCACACCTGTAGCCCTATATATCCCATAACTTCAGGCTTAAATTTCCCAAGCTTACGGGTAAGTTGATAGGTCCAGTTTGTTGTTGCAGTTGTCCATCGACAACTTTCATAAAATCCTCCAGTTATTCTGTACTTAATGACCTTCCTGACGTCAAAGGCATTTTAAAAAATCGTACAATCAAAACTATGAATGGCCTTTCTGATCTAGCTCCATCACGTGACATAGGTTTGACCGGAGATTGGCACACATGTGTTAATAATAATAAGAAAAAAATATATTGAAAAAATATATCTAGGCCAAGAACACAAGGATGAACTTGAGGACACTGTGTGCTGACATGACTTCTCACCACATAATTTTGAGGCCAGTGTCCCCCATAGAAGTAGTCTACCAATTTTGCGCAAATTACCCCCTTTGGCCCCCATTGGATATCCACGCGACGGCTCCGCTCCTGAGCATCAATATAGTGCGCCAAATGTTATTGTTCTGGTGGGTCGCCAAGTGGGCTCCATACGAATACATAAATAAATGATCTGAATGATTTATTTGTATGTATGGCATTAATAACGCATTAATAACTTTTGACAGAGTTTAGTTTTAGTTCAACTCCATTATCAGTTCACCCTTTTCAATTAAATCGTTGCTTCCAAACTTTTTAAAGTTTCTTGAAATAGCATTGTTTTTTAAAATGTCTTGACCCTGATTATTATTTTTTTTCAACTACCGGTACATCATTGCGCAGCTGTTTATTATTTTTCTACAGAAAAAAAAAGCAAGCACGTCATGTTCAGTTTAGAGCTCTGGCAAGAGACAAAGGACATTTCATAATTTGTATTCCATGTCTGTTCACTAAATTTTAAATAATGTTACATCTCTTACCGCCAGCTTTAGCATAGAAAAAACTCAGGCAAAGACGTGAAGTTTATTATTTATTTTAAGAAAATAAAAAAGCAACACTTTGAATAAGTCCAACATCGTAACGGCTTTAAAACACTGAAATTATAATCTATAAATAACTTGTAGTTCAACTTCAAAATTTTAAAAAAATATGTATACAAAATATGATTTTTTAAAAACAATTTTACCCTTGCTGGGTTGTAGGAATTCAATGCAGTCAAGGGAATGTTAGTGTGTCAGCAGATGAATAATTAGTACCAGGAGTAATCTCACAAAATAATTTCAACAAAAATTTGAATTCAACAAGAACTGAAATTCATACACACACAAGATTAATTAAACATATTTAAACATAATTTTAAAAAATATGAGATAACAATTTAGATGACCTGAAATTCTACGATTGTTAGATGATTGTAAAGGTGAGAGAAGCCATTGAAAAATAAATGTAAATAAAAAAAAAGAAGAAATCTGTAAAATAAATTTTGGTTACTCATTAAAGCAAAATACAAATAAAATCTGGGAAGCTAATGTATCACATGCTGCTCACAAGCCTGAACGGCTGCCATGCAGCAGTTTGCCAAAGGTCTATTACAAACACAAATACAATAATGTTAATTAAATTCTTTACAAAGAAGTTAATTCCAACTAAATGTATCCATAAATTTATAACGTGAAGACATCTAAAAGTAAAGCCCAGTTAACTACAGATGTCCATTGATTGGTCAGGTGCAATATGTCATTGGACACATGATTGGTCAGCAATGGTCAGTGCATTGGTCAGCACTGGCCAGTACATTGGTCAGCACAGGTAAGTACATTGGTGTCACTGTTTGTTCTCCTACATCTACATTATTGCGTTGTTAAATTAAAAATGTAGAAAGAAAGAACGCCAGGCATTACAAATAATGTAACACAACAAAAATATCTTTGATGAAGATTGTACACAATACATCTGTGATGAAATAGTACAATAAAAAATATAGTGATACTCTTGTCCATAAACTACACATCTATAATACAAATGCACATACAAATGTAACTGAAGAAATTATAAATACTAATGCATCTGAAATGACAATGTACATAATAAAAATATTTCAGCTGAAATTCTCAGATTGCTACATGGGCAGATAGGTGAGAGAAGCAAAGAACATTTATGTGTGGCATCGACAATTAATTCCATTTGGTGCCATGGCGCCGAGACGAGACCTCTTTTTTAAAAAAAAAATAAGTCTTGAAAACAGACTAGGTCTTCCATAATCTGATTTTATAAATGTATAATAATAATATTTATAAAGGAAGTAAATCGTATAATTGAAATGGTAAAAAAAAATTAAGTCAAATTCAGTTTGGACGCTCATGGTAATTTTATACCTCAGCTGCAATATTTTTAATCATGAACAAAATCTGATTGCATATAAAATAAATAACATTAGCTGAAAGAAAGTTGCTTCTAAGAACAAGAATGCTTCATGAAATGCAGTGACCTAATTGTCTACTACGCCAGAATGGCTAGCGTAGGAAATTGGAGCTCAAAGCACTTGCTCAAAATGTCAGTGGCCAAGTTTGTAAAAATCCTAGGAATGCAAACTTTTTCTTTTTTTTTTCCAAGCCACTTAAAAATGAGAAAGTTTAAAAGTAAACAATTATTGAGTGACGGCTTTGACAAATATGGTAATACTTAAGAAATGAAAGACAAATTGGTTTACATTAAATTGTATTTTTTTAGAATGCTCTCCACCACTCCCTGCATGTTTTGATGAAGGGAATCTTTGGTCTCTCCATAAACTTTTAGGGCTAATTGTTTGAAAGTATCAGACCCACTGGCCATTGCTTCATACAGCGGCTTGGTATGTTTCTGTTTTCCTGTGAACGCATAATCACAAATTTAAAATGCTTTATAAAAAAAAATCCTTTACATTCACTTCGCTTTCGTTCGTGGGTGGCTAGCTGGCAAAATCTTTGGATGGCAAACTGACCCATTTCCCATCAACCAATCGAGCTGAAACTAGGCATATAGACTGATTAAAAATGACAACACATACTAACAAATTTTAAATTTATCAATTTACCCCCCCAACCCTCAAAAATCAGTTTTTCCCTTCTTTCAAGGGGAACATGAAGGAAAATCCAAGATAACTGCGCTAAATGAGATTCTTTAAATAAAAAATATTGCAGGTGCGCTTGGTGTGTAATAGTTTCTTTGTTTTTTTCTGAAATAGTTGGTGAAATAAATCTGTTGTGTAAAAGCGGGTGGGTCATTGGCATATTAATATAGTTCAGGGGCGTGACATAAATGTGTGGTTGCGAGCCTTGGGGGGGGGGGGGGGCATTAATCGGGATTCTTATAAAGTGCGTTACATGCATGCATGTTTTATCAAATTTTCAAACCCATCCCTAATTGCTCAATATTAATTTTTTTAAAATGGATTTATACAAATTATAATTACCATAACTGAAAGTTCTTAATTGATTTAACAATCTAGTCAGTAAATGAGTGCAACGTCTTCCAGTACAGATCAATGATCATCAGACTTTGAAAGAGTGATCACCACTTCATAAAGTTCATCAGTGTAGTAAGCATTAATCAAATCGAAATGTTTCACTCTTTTGGTTAATCTTAAACTATATGTTTCTATTTTGTTAATTTTATAAGTTAGATAGCGTCATGGAGACAACTTTTCTGTCATTTTTAGAAACCAGGATTAAAAAAAGAAAAACAAAATTCCATTTAAAACATTGTAAGAAATTTTGAATGTTCAACAAGAATTTGTGAAGAGATTCTTTTTTGAAATTACAGGAAAAAGAACACTTATAATATCTGCAGATCAAAATAACAACAGACTGTTATCCCGGGGTGTGGCTTGGTAAAAAGGAAGTAATTAGAACTCGACCCAGTCAAGGGAGGGACAACTCTAACAATGCTAAGGTGTGGCCAATCTGGCAGGATGTTGGTAGAAATTTGATTCCTGGCTCATGACCTTTTTGACTTAATTAGCCTCAATTAACTTACAGTATTTTTGGTATTTATTACAGATTTTTTTGTGAGTGATAACATCTAAAACCAGAAATAACAAAAACAAGAAGAGAATTGTGATGCAAGAGTTCTGGTGTCAATTTCAGTGCTTTTATACTTTTGTTTCTGTTAATTAGTTGCATGGATCAGCGTTTCTCAAACTGAGCAACAATTAAATCCACAGAGAAAACTGTTAGGGGAGTGGGGGGGTGGGGCGTGTAAAGGTCAGGGTGTTGGTGAGATGTCAATTTTTAAATGTGCTCCTCCGGTAATGTTTTATGGAACTATGATTTGATCTCAACAAGATTCATTTTTTTCTTTTATACTTTTGTTTCTGTTAATTAGTTGCATGGATCAGCGTTTCTCAAACTGAGCAACAATTAAATCCACAGAGAAAACTGTTAGGGGAGTGGGGGGGGGGGGCGTGTAAAGGTCAGGGTGTTGGTGAGATGTCAATTTTTAAATGTGCTCCTCCGGTAATGTTTTATGGAACTATGATTTGATCTCAACAAGATTCATTTTTTAAGGACCCCTGATTATCTTTGTTTCCTCCGATTAACATGGTTCTCTCTGAACAGCACGGTTCCCTCTCACCAACATGGTTCTCTCTGAACAGCACGGTTCCCTCTCACCAACATGGTTCAGCTGTTTTTGGGGGTGGTGACATCTGAATATATTTATCGCGGATCTACATTTATACTCATACTTAGCTTACACTAACTGCCAGCCTTAGTGTGAGTACCCCTGTACTTGGTAGCATTTAATTTTTTAAAGTGTCACATGAACCCCATAACTGTTTTAGTTGTATCTGGGTTCATGGTCACTAACCGTCACTCAAAAAGCAAGTCTTTATATTTACCCTGGCTGTGCAAGAATTGTCTGACATCCTCCGTCTGATCAACCATATCATTTTTAATAACAAGCTCACACCACCTCTGTCTTATCTATGAATGAAATAACATATATATATATATATATATATACAAATATATAAATAATTAGATGCATACAAGAAATAACCTGAATCTGCATAATGAAAATGACTTTTTCTAAAGATAAAAATAAATCTCATTGTAAGCTCATCAAATTCTTAAATTTTATATTTGTGCAAGGCACGTAGTATCATACCGTAGTATCATATGGTCTTCTCCTAACTTCTATAAAACAGAATATAAAAAAAAGATAATATTTCCTTTCCGTTAATACTATGACCTATAGCCTCTATAACCTTAAGTTTATACTATGACCTATAACCTCTATAACCTTAAGTTAATACTGTGACCTATAACCTCTATAACCTTAAGTTTATCCATGGGATTTATTTGAGACATAACATTTTGTATTCTACAATTACTCATTCCTCTCTGCCTACCAACCATCATCCATTTATTTTACTTAAATAACACACATTTAAAGGTATGGGCATTGTGTTTGTGTCCCCTATGATCAGATAATTTGTAAAATATGTATGTTTTAACCCTGTTTATGTAATTTTTTAAAACATGATAATGCTGTGAATTCCAGTTGTGTTTACATAGATTAGTTTTAACTTCTTCTTCTATATCTTAACTGATTAGCTACCAGATTTGCACAATTTCAGCTGCAGTTTTCTCAACTATCAACATATTCTAATGATTAATAAACCATTTTGTAGGTAACTGAATTGTCTATAAGATAAACTTAAAACATTTGTAAAGTTAAGTTTATTAAGAAAATTATAAATTTTTAAGCTAGTATTTTCAATAGAAAAACAATAAAAAATATATTGATGTGCCAACTTATATGTAAATTTTAAATTTCCTAATCATTTAAAGCCTTTTATTTGGTGGTTTTTAAATAGTATATCTAATAATAAGAGAAATGCACCAAAGAACAAAGAAATTGGAACAATTTTTACACTTCTTATCACTTGTATGCCTTTAGTAACACTGTCACTTGTTACCATGGTAAACATGTACATATTTATAACTAGCTGGGAAATTTTAATCAAAACTAATTTCGTTTTTTAAAACATTATGCCTATAGCATGTGTTTTTGAATATAAACATCCTGTCGGTAAATTAAAATCTTGAAGCGAAACGGGAACGGAATAATATAAATATTTTACTCGATTTACTATGATATTAACAGTGGCGCTACCAGCGGCTCGTGTGGCCATAACGAAAGAAACGCCAGCCACTCCCAGTGGCTCATGGTAGTTAACCAGTTAAGGGCCCATGATCAATTAATTGATCATTCTGGCTCCTTATTTATTTAGAGTGGATTCATGATGATTCTGTGCCTGGTATTGAAGAGAATATTTCAATGATTGCAAGGGCTACTTAGCGAGGGTATCAGGATCTAGGAGTTGGGAAGCCTGACGCAAATGTTACCATTTTGTATTTTAAGTAATTTGATATATGCCATTTTATTTTTCACTTTTAAAATTTGATGACTGAATAAAACAATAAAAATGTCACCTCCGAGTTGTGAGAGCTATGTAAGAGAGGATAATCCCGTAGAATTTTATCTTTGGTTTCCCTTGGTAGGGGAGATCTTGCTGTCAGTTCATCAAGTAAATAAATTCGCTGCTGGGCAATCCACTGTGAGATATCTGGAGTGTTATTCTGGAAATAATTTTTAACAACGAAAGTGAAATAAATGTGTCAAGCTACAGTGTCATCCAATCTAACAATAAATCCATAAAATCATTCAGAATAATCCATAACAAGATGATTAAAAACGATCAATAATAAGATAACTGAGAACAATCCATAATAAAATCATTAAGAAAATTATTTTTTTAAAATCATAACTTATTAAATATATTCTGCATCTCTTGATTTAGCTCCAATCCATAATAAAATCATTAAGAAAATTATTTTTTTAAAATCATAACTTATTAAATATATTCTGCATCTCTTGATTTAGCTCTTGTTACAATACAAAAATCTATTGATTCAAATAAATGAAAAACTTGAACTCATGATATCATCGGCTGCCTTACTTCTACATAGTTACTTGTTAGGATTTCAACGGCCTTATCTGGGTCACTGGTCAGTTCTTGGTGAGCTGATAGGTCAGGAGTGTAAGGCGGCCAGCCAGTGCCCTTTAGCCATGTTGCCACAAACTCAAAACCTGATCTTTTAATATTTAGAATAAATAAATTAAATGACGAAATCTTTTTTTTTTAAAATTCAATTTTAAAACACTATCATTTAATGTATAAAAGCAATCTTTAAATAGTCATCATCAAGTGAGGGAACATAGAATTAAAAATGCTCCAACACTAAAGATTTGTTTTCTTACTTCTCATAGACTCTCTGCTCTCTGAGTTGAGGGAAGTAGTCCAAATAAAATTCGAAGAGATTCTCAGCTACAATACTCTGAAGAATTAAAAAAACAATATTTGGGTAAGGATTTGAAGGGATAGCATATATGAAATTGAAAAGAATCAAGCATGTATTGAAAATTATATCAAGTTTAGATACATTTTAAAAAATATGTTCAATTTATTTATTTAAACAAGACTTAGCTAAACCATAAATTTGAATACAGAGTTATGTTAAGAAAATTTCACCACTCTACTTTTTTTAATAAAGTTTCTGTTAGTTACGTAAAATAATGGGAAAAATGGAGTATGTGCTCTAAAAGAAACTGAATTAATGGATCTTCATTTTATCATTTTACCTGATACTGAAATTTCTGAACATATGCTTTAAGAAATTTATCAAAAGCATTATTGTCCCCAACAAGACTGCGCAAGTAGCACACAAAAGCAAAACCTTTCTCATAAGGTGTTTCATTGTATGTGTCATCCGGGTCAACGCCAGCCTCAATGATTACACGCAGTCTGGTTAGAGGAGCATCCTGCAAGCAAACGTCATTGAATGTCATCAATCAACTCAGATAGTTCATCTTTTGAATATAACAAGATTGTGACATTTAAAAAAAAATGTTTATGGTTAGAAATGATTACCTTATGATTTGGCCAAAATAGGGTTCATTTTTACTCAGATTTTATTCCCCATTTCATTCCCATTTATTGTTTTTTAAAACTGTGCTTTGTCCCAGTTTTAAGTATTTCTAATGGATTATTTATTAAAATTATTAATAAACACTTTTTATACTATTTAATTTTCACTTTAAAAAAAACCCAACAAATTATGAAATCCAAGGGAGCTAATCAGCTTGTCACCTGCGGGAAGCTGGAAATTATTAGAATGCAAGGCAAACTATTTTGATTGAAGTGAATTTATAGCAAAAATAACACAACAAAGTAAATATTAAAAACACATTGTAATTTAAATGAACTATAAAAAAGAAGAAGTGACTTACATTGCCTTCCCTCTCAATATGTTTTCTCAGTAACTCCCTTCTTGTCTTAGCTTCCAGACACATAAATGAGTTCCCAAAGCATTCCTCCTCAATCCGGCGCTGGCCAAACATGGTCAAACCCTTTTTTGCATAAAAAGAAAATTATTACCAAATATCCCAACAAGATGTTTGAGATTTTCCCACAACTAAGACTTATACAGGAGGGTTGTACAAACCTCATTTAGCCAGAATTCACTCCAGTTGGCATTTGTCACCAGGTTGCCAAACCAGCTGTGTGTCTGGGTGGATGGGAAAAAAAGCAACAGCTTTACATTAACTCTCCACAGTCACATCAGATCATTAAAAAAACAACTACTAAAATAATGCTGATTTAATTCAGAGATCCAAATTTGAGGATGTGATGTAAAACAAGAATCTCCAAGTCACTAATGTATTATTTGTAGAACAAATCATGAAATTTATGATGAACTAAAAATTATTTATTCATGATTGAAAAGCATTAAAATAATTAGGCATAATTACTTGAATCCCTGACTCTATGGGTGGCAAGAACGCCTGTCACCATCCTCACACTCCATGAATGCCCCCCCCCCCCCCCCCCCCCCCTCCCCTTATTCTATGAATCCCCCCCCCCCCTTTCGGTGAATTTTCCCCTGCTTAAACCATTGACAACCCCTTACTCAGTGAAATGTCAACCCTTCACTCTATGAAATGCCACTTCCTTACTGCATGAATTGCCATCCACCTTATCCTGTTATTTTCCACCCCATGCTCTGTGAATTGTCTGCCCCCAGGGCTGGCCTTAGGATTGCTGGGGCCCTGGGCAAGCTTAACGTTGGCGCCACTTTTAAGCATAATCATAAAAAATTGTGCATGGAACAAACTGGGGATGAGGTAATGAGTTTATTACCTAGGTTGTTTTTTTTAACAAACAATGAATAGTAAAATTGTTTTTATATATTTGTATTTGGACAGTATGAACAATTAGCCTCCCATGGACAGTATGAATAATTAGCGTACCGTGGGCAGTATAAATAATAAGCCTTCCATGGGCAGTATAAACAATTAGCTTACCACAGGCAGTATAAACAATTAGCCTACCGATGACATTTTATTTGTAGCCTTTAGATCAGCAAATCTTTTTATTGCCCTTTCTCTGTTTCTTCCATGGCGCCCACATGCTATGTTATTTGCTATTTTGGAAGATCATTGATGGCGCTCCGGGCAACTGCCCAAGTTGCTGGCAACTTGAGCTGGCGCTGCCTGCCCCATGAGTCTACATAACTAGCTCTGCTGACATGTCATTAAGTAATGCGTTACATCAATTACTCACAATTTCATGAATAGCAACATCAATCATGGATTTGTCACCAACAACAAGACACGGGGTGACAAATGTGAGACATGGATTCTCCATTCCACCATAGGGGAAAGAATGGGGCATAATCAAGATATCGTATTTCTCCCAGACATATTCTCCAAAGAGTTCTTCCCCTTTTTGGATGAATCTTTCAATACCATCAAACTCTCTTTGTGCTCTGTCCTATATTCAAGATAGAGTATACACAATTTTGTTTTATAAACAATATGAACTAAAAGAACCATCTATACTGCCTGCACAATGTAAAGTATATTCAATCGGTGAAGTAGTATTAAGTATAACCTAACTTAGCAGGTCAGTAAACCATGAAGTCTTAGATACATTCAACATTCTCTGACCAAAAGTTGAGAACTGGCAGTTAATAATAATATATTTTTTAATCCAGCTCTTATATATGTAAAGATTCAAACAATTGTAGGAAAATTCATGATTTCAAAACAACAATCAACTTACCAGCACACTTGGCTCTGCCCACACATGACTTCTTGGTCCAATACTGGCAGATTTGATGTCCCCAACAGCCAGAGCAATCAGGTAAGAAGGGATTGGTATTGTCAGCTATCAATGTAAACAGTTTGAATACAATTAATGAGCAGTTCTGAGAGATAATCTTAATGGAATTCAATTAACAACTAAAATTTGGAGAAAAAGAAAAAATTCATCAATTTATTAGATAAGCAACAAATTTTTTTTTTTAAAGTAGAGCATGAATAATGTAATGAGATTTTTTTTTAATGCTATTTTCTTAACCCCCTCCCCCAGCCAGGACATATTTTCAATACTTGCATATTATGATGATTTTTTTTTCAATCCCATAGCTAATCGGCTGATCCCAAATGACTACATTCTGATAGCGATGTTTATCACACCAAAATCATATTGACCTCTGACCTCACCTCAAAATAGAAACAGTTCTTGTCTCCTGCTCTGTTCTCTCTGTCACCAAAACTGTTTCTGTTGGCACTCATGACAGCTGTGAATCCCTCCGGGACTTTAACAAAGGCTGAATATGTGGCTTTGACAGCTGGTGTGTCTTGGCACGGGAAGATGGACCTGTTCAACACCGACTGACCTTGGGTGTACATGAATGGCTTCTTTTTGTCTAAGCATAGAAAGAGTATGATGAATTTTAATTCTTTCCCACATTTTGTGACAGAAGATGTAGAGTCAAAATTATTTAACCACAAAAACATAATATCGCTTGATGTTCATATAACTGAAAATTCCAGATACAAGCTTTAAAAGATTGCAGTTTTATTGAACAGAAATCATGTCTTATTTCTTTAAACAGTCAATTTTAAAGATTTAATTATTTTATATAGATTTTCCAAAAAAAGTATTTGCTAATATATTTAGAAACAGAGGCAGAATTAATTAGTAAAATGCAAGACATGGAAATCTTAGCTAAAAATTTCAAACGGATAATTAAATACTTATTTATATAAAATACAAAGTTATTTTTACTTTAGTAAACTATCAGACAAATCTTACACATGAGTTGAAAATTAGCCATTTTACTATCAGAGAAATCTTATACATGAGTTAAAAATCAGCTATTTTACTATCAGACAAATCTTATAGATGAGTTGAAAATCAGCCATTTTACTATCAGACTAATCTTATAGATGAGTTGAAAATCAGCCACTTTACTATCAGACAAATGTTATAGATAAGTTGAAAATCAGCCAATTTACTATCAGACTAATCTTATAGATGAGTTGAAAATCAGCTATTTTACCGGCAGTTTGCTGTGGTGTCAACCAACTCACTCCTGCACCCCCAGGATTGGAAACAAATTCTATCTCAAGATCAAATGTTTCCCCTTTCTGTTTGGGCTTTAACAACTGGAAAAAAAAAAATTAAAATGTTTCTAGTGATTGCAACATACAAAACATGACATCAAGGTTAAGACAATTAAATTGAATGTCATTTAAGGGGGTATGATTCTGTTAGTGTTACTTCTGATTTGTTTTATCCTCACTTGTTTTATCTGACAGGAGCTATGTTAAATACAATTTAGCTTTTGCTTCCATTATTTTCCTAAATCTTTCAGAAGATAAAAGAAAATGCAAAATTTGCTCAATGGTGGCAAAGGTTAAAAAATAAACTGTGATAAAGAGTTTTCGAAAATACCTTGATTATTAAACGTGTGCCATAACTTGCAAAAGGTTCAATTACAAAGTCCAAATTATTTTGGCTTTGTGTCTCTTTTATTTGGGAGATGGCCAAATTTTTCTGTGCGTCAAGAATTACTGCAGTATAAAGAAGAAAAAAATAAATATTTACAGCAGTCATCTGAGTCTCTGCAATTGGGTTACTGGGATTTTTTCTTCAAAATTTGTTTTATTCAAAAGTTTACATTGCCCCCATTTGTCACACAACACAAAAAAGCCTTTAAAAATCATTTAAAAATAAATAAATCTCCATTTATCTAATATTTTGAAAAAAAACTTATGAACAATTTTTCAAACAAATTTCTTTCAAACAAATTTTCAGGTAAGCAAAAATTGCCACCACACATATCATTTATATGTTTGAGATATTGCTTAATTTGTTGTCTTTAGTGAAAATTTGTTACTTAATTTGAGCATGAGTATATTCAATTAGGATATCAAGATTTTGTATTTAGAACTAAAATGTTTATCTCTTCGATAATTTAAATTTAAAAAAAGACACTTAGAGGGCTTTAAACAATCAGACTTTGCCTATTATAAGCCACCTTGATATCGTTTAGCTGAGGGGGAGAGCTGGAAATTAAATCTTTACTATTTATAATACTCATAAGTTTGACATACCTGTCCCAAGCTCATTTACGAGACTCTTCAAAGACAGTTTCAACCATCCAGTGATTTTACTGTCATCAAAATTGATGGTCATGTCAAGGTGTAGGTGAGTAGTTCTAACTTCTTTGAAGTTAGAGCAAGTGGCAACATCATCCACATCCTCTTGTTGTAGTCCAGCCATGTTGTTGGAGGTTAAATTATTAGTCTGTAAGTAAATAACAATTTATCATTCAATAATTTGTTAACTTATTGAAAAAAATTAATTTAGTTAAAATAACTAAAATGTTAAAATTATTAGTTACTGTTTTATTCTTTGTAATTCAAATAATAACTATGGAACTCAAATGTAAGATTAAAAAGATAATATTTCTAAAAATTGTATACCGTATGTGAAAATAGCTTATGGCATGCAGCTTGTGAAATATATATTTTCAATAAAAAGGTTGTCTGCTTTTTTGTATCTCTGTGTATTTTTAAAAGAATAATGATACAATTAAAACCTATTAAAATAAATAGTGGAAAATGATATTTTAGCCTTGAAAACAAAAGATATGACTTTTAAATGGAATTTTGGCTTTGGCTTGATGCTTTTGTCAGCAGACCATACAAATATAAAACAAGAAAAAACATGTTAAATTAAAATTAGAAATAAAAAAACTTAAATCTATGTTTTTGAAAATCTCAATAATTTAATGTCAGTAATTTATACCTTAAAATTTTAAAAAATCCTAGGCCTTTATTTTTAGTTAGATGTGATAATCCTATACTTATTCTTTCAAATCATCATATGACTAAGCTTTAACTTTAACTCTAATGCCTGACTGTCTTAAGTCATGACTTATCTGAGGCCTACAAGTGATCAGTTATGCTTCCATTTTAATTTTAAATTAATAATATAATAATGATTTCAATGAATTAAATTTCAAAAGAACCGACCTTGTTACTTTTATATATTTTACTTTACTGAAAGTTGTCTTAATAAATTTAAGGACTAAAATCTAATGACTAATACTAAGTCAAATAATGAATGTAGTCTTGGGCTGGGAGGCAATGTTGCCTTTAAGCTGCACAGACTCCGCGAAGGAGTTTTGAACAGTTTTGAGTATCCGCGCAGCAAATTTCCATGTATATGCGTGTTTGTGGGCTGCAAAATTTTGCACACAAAAAAAATTGATACTGTAAAACTTTGCACATAACTGTATGATTTTGCACACGAACCAACAAACCTTAGAGGGAACATGCTGGGAGTCCTGGGAGGGTGGAGATTACTGGCCCGGCTTGTGACAGGCCCCGCGCCGAATAAAATTCAAATCAACAAGTCAAAGTCAAACTCAACCATATTTACAAAAAGCCATCGATTGAATGTGAAATAGGCTGAATGTGATGTGCCTCATGGCATGCCGTAATATACGTTGATAAGTTTATTTCCAATATCAATTTCTAAGTGAACATCACTTATTATATTGCAACTTGGAATTAAGTTTAAGATTTAGTAACCAAGGGGATTTAAAAGAGGCGACACCCCCTTTGAACTTTCGATTTCACGCAAAGCTTTTTCCGGTGGAAATTAAACCATTCGGCGTTAAATTAAAAAACTTAATTTTTAAATTAGAAAGTTATAATACGTTACGTTTACGTACAATTGCTTTTTAAAGAAAATTGTTTAATCTTTACGCCATAAATATAAAATTTGGACGTAGCACTTTATTTAAGTTGTGAAATGAGAATGATTGAATTTATTTTAGAATGTAAGCTCTCTCTACAATTATTGTCAGCCGATATACTCCGCAAAATGTCCTTACCGTCGTAATCTTTATGATTTTATGAGCGCTTTTCACTACGTCATGAAATTCATTCGATTTCTAACATATGTATCACACTGCACATTAACAAATACGGAGGCACTCCACCAAAACGTGAATAAATTCCATGTAGATCGATTGATCATGTTGGCTACTACAAGATCTTCACTAAAAAATTGGGGTGGCGCCAAGAGTTCTATTGTGCCTTGTGCAATTTCCCTGAAAACCGCCAGCCAGCGTTGCGGTCACTGTGACATGCGGCACGCCAACCTAATCGATAGATTTAAAATTTTTTAAAGAAACTGAAGACCTCGAGACTGAACTACAGGAACATTTGAACTACCCTCACAGGTTGCATTCGAACACTGTAAAACTTAATCCTTATTAACACACGCTGTTTTCTACAGTTTGACATTTGAGGCTGTCTTTTTTTTTTTTTTTTTTTTTTGTTATTAAAATGGTTGGCCTTTAAAGTGTTAAAATTTGTTTGCCGTTGTCACAACTCTAGACTTTGGATATCTAAGCAAAGATTGTGAAGTTAATTACCAGTATTTCATTGAGAAGAAGACACAGATCACTAGAGCCTGACTTTAAGGAGGGCACTGGTCACTTTTCGGTTTTGTGGCGCCTGTATTTAAAGCAGTGGCGATGATAGGGTTAGTGCCTCCCAGACCGGGCCAAGATATTTGACACCCCTTCCAACAAAAAAAAAACAACAACATACAGTTAACAAGACTTCACCGTGCCTGAGCGACCCAACACCACCGTGCCTACACGACCCGATCTCACCGTGCCTACATGACCCCCACTGTGCCCACAATATCGGATGACAGGGCAAATTCAAACGATCTAGTTGAAAACAAAGAGCAGCCTCTTGGAGTTGCCATGGTAACCTAATAGATGTCCACGCGACGTAATGTACGGGGGATTATTGATGATACAGGGATGTGTGTGATGCTTGACAATGTGTCGGACAGTGTGTCGGACAATGATTAGTTGTTGATGCTAGTCAGAACCCACCCCCCACCCCCTATCTAGATAAACACGATTAAATGTGTCTCATTGTTCACATGACCGTAGGGTGAACAGGCACTGACCAACGAGAGAGTGGTCAAACCAAAATTCAATTAAGTTATTAATACACTACATACGTTAGAATGTTATAATACCAAAGTCCTAAATGGAGGTCGGCTAAAGACAGGGGCGGACCCAGGACACAATTGACTTGTGGGAAAACCAATGAATATTTCACTCAAACGATTTCATTTTCTCTAAAGCTAATAGTAAAAAAAAAAAAAAAAATGACACCAATGTCAAGGTGAAAACGTTCCAGGATCCACTCTCCACACACATACACACACACCCGATTTGGCATCACGGGGCTTGAAACTAAATGGCCCACATGTTGGCCACGCCCGTGCCCATGAGACCACGTTTGTTTTATCGCCTACTGACGGGACGCAAGCTGTTCAGCAGTTTGGTAGGGAACAACTCGAAAGCATTAGGTGTTGTACATCATTAGGAAGGGGGATGTTGAGGGAGCTGACCGCCTGAGGCGGCACTTTTTCCCTTTAGACGGAGGGAACAACCTCATTTTTGAAACTTCTGATCGCCAAAAATTTTATTTATATTACCTAAATCTCCCAATGCCCCAACTCTGGCACCCTCTTAATTACGCCCCCCCTCCACACCCTCGCCGCCTCTTAATAACCCCCCCCCCAACACTCTGGCCCCCTCTTAATACCAGGCAAAGTTTCTAAATTTTCTTTATATTACCTAACTCTCCCAATGCCCCAACCCCGGCACCCTCTTAATTACGCCCCCCCCCCACCCCCCCGCCGCCTCTTAATAACCCCCCCCCCAACACTCTGGCCCCCTCTTAATACCAGGCAAAGTTTCTGCCCAGACCATTCTCCTTGTCAGCATGTTTTATCGCTTATCGATTCACCTTCACTGACACAAGTCAACAATCCAAAGCCGATTTTCTTGAAAAACTTCTCAAGTCAGTACAGACCAAGCAGATTATTTATACAAGTCGTGCATACACCGAGTCTAACTTCTATGCCTAGGGTGCAGGCAGCGACGTAGCAATGGTTAGTGCCACCCCCGGGGGGGGGGGGAGAGGCAAAATTTTTGGGACCCTTAACAACGAAAATTTTTTGGGCCAAAATGCACCCCCCCCCCCCCCAAAACATACTTTTTACATTTAATGAAGAAAAAAAAAGTACTGTTAGGGGCAGACCCCTCCCCTATGCACGCCCCCTTCCTGAGCCTAAATTGAGAAACATGTGGCTACTTTCAGTATCTTCTAATTAAAAAAAGAGCACATTAGCGAAGCCAGTAGTTGTCATGAGTCAGTGTCCCCTTACAAAAGTCTGGCAAAGTAGTGGTACTGGGGGATTTCATGCCCGACCCCTTGTAAATGTGTTACAAAGCTGAGCGAAGTAAAAAAGAAAATTTAGTACCTGTAATTAAGCTATTCATTTACACGTGTGATAATTCAGTCATTAACAAACCATATCCTTATAAATTATTTTTATACTAGGGCTTAACTTGGTTGGGGGGGGGGGGGTAGTTTCTTTTTTTACACCAGGTCAGGTTATTTTGAAAAAATATTTGGTGGGTCCAAGAGTTACCAAAAGAAAGTTACCTTCTCTCCTTTTCTATAATTTACGCCGCCTTTTACACTGGGGGGGGGGGGGGGGGGGGTAGTTTCTTTTTTTACACCAGGTCAGGGTATTTTGAAAAAATACTTGGTGGGTCCAAGAGTTACCAAAAGAAAGTTACCTTCTCTCCTTTTCTATAATGTACGCCGGCCTTTACACATGCAGCCTACCTGTCGGCCTTTAAACAACTGACCTACAGACAGTACTACGGACTGTCCGACACCATACGCATGGTTCTTTATTATTAATATAATAGTTGCCTCTGAATAAATTCCAACGTCGCGTATGACGCTCCCTTTTTTTTTTCCCCCACTCATTACTATTAATAATTGATATAAAACGTGTTGAGTAGGTAGAAGGCTGGTTGTTGAAAGGAAGCTGCAACACCAAAACCAAAATATATATATATTATATGATATTTTTTTTATGCCCTCATCTTATGCCATTAACATTTTGATGGATTGATGGATGAACTAAAATTGTCTCTAGGACAAACACGCTAATATTACCAGTGCCAAAAATGGCCAGCATTACTATCAATACAAAAAAGTAGCTGTGTTATTTTTTATTGACTTAAAATATTCGGACCCCCCTCCCCTTGCGACAAAAAATCTAAATCAACACCACCTTCTTCCCTTCTCAGAGTAAACGTAACATAATTATAGATGGCCCCCAACCAATCATATTTCTTGATCCATTCACGGCTGGATGTAGAAAGGAGCTCAAATTAGCAACCAAAAACATACTTTTTATTTATTTTTTTTTAAATCAGAAAAAAGTAGAGGAATGTATATAGACATCTCAAAATCATACATTGCACTCCAAAATCGTAAGAGTAAAAAGGCCTGGGATATGCATAATATAATAAATACCAGGATAATGTGATAAGAAATCGAAATGAAAAAGATTTAGAACAGTTACAAAGACATTTTCTAGCGTAGCTATGTATAAAACTTTTTTTAAGAGGAAAGAAAAATTAGAAAATAACTTTTGGTAGGATTTCCCTGATGTCCTCTCGTACACTGGGATGGAGGAAGTCTTGTGTTTCCTGGAATACTTTGACAGCAAGCTGTCTCAGTTCATCAGATCCCTTCACCATGGCTTGATATAGTGGTTTGGTATATTTCTTTTTACCTATGAATTCAGTTGAAATTATTTGACTAAACACACACTTTCTCTCTAAATCTGGATTTTAGGTCAAAGTGTTTCTCTTTAAAAGTGATCACTTAGAAATAAAAATTATTAAAAATTTTATGACGCAAATAAAGTAAAAATCTGGCCTTTCAATTGAACATATATAAATTTCTTTTAAATTATTCAAAATTTTAAACTTATTAACGTCCAACTAGTATCTATAAAAAAAACAAAGGTGTAGTACATCCAATTTATTCCCCAATGGAATCAGTTTATCCTCCACAGTTTATAAATAGTTTACATTTAAGTAAAAATTCCCACTTTGCTTTATTTTGATGAATACCTCAAATGAGTCTAGACCTTACCCCATGCTGACTATGATTCTATTTTAATTAATAATCAATACCAACACAAAATGAGTTTATTATGCATTTAATATATAGAGTGTCTGAAAATTTATAATTATATAGAAATGTCAATTTGAGAAAGAAATGCAAGCATTTATTTACCTTGACTGTGCAAAAATTGCCTTATGTCCTCAAAGTTGTCAGATAATTCATTTTTTATCACCAACTCACACCAACGTAGTCGAATCTTAACATAAAATATAAAAGATTACAAATCATTTCCATTAGAATACAATCTAAATTTGAATTAATCACACATAATTTCAAACTTTTTAAAATATTGATAGCAAATGAAAAATTCATATTCCAACAATCAAGCTAAATAAACAGTTTTCCTCAAAATTGAAAACTCAGCTGAAAACTCATGATCATAATGTGTATACATTAATGAATAAACAGAACACTATGATTACTATGAATGCATGAAAATATATGGAATTTTAAAATTTTAACACTATATTATAACCAGCCCATCAGCTCCTACCTCTGCATTTGGAGAGCTATGCACTTGTGGATATTCTTGAAGAATTCTCTGTAAACCCTCTTTTGGTAGAGATGTTTGATTAATTTCATCCAAGAAATACATCAACTGATATGCCTTCCATGACTTCATTTCAGGAGCCTCAGTCTGGAATGTTAGATTTATAAAATATACTTCAGAGTCAAGTACATACATCCAAGTTTTCTATGATACTTTTCAGCATCCTATAGCAACATAGAAATATTTTACAAATTTGTAGAATTATGATCACTAGTGATTAAAACAACTGATTCTTGAAAACTGTCTAAATATGTAAATAACTGATTTCAGATAATGACATTATTGCTGACCAATTTTCAAATACTTTAAGTATTATTTTAACTTTTTTGACATAATTGTTTTTTGAAACAGTTATCTTAAAGCAAAGCCAGATAAGGTAATGAACAATGAGTTCCACCTGAAAAAAATTGTGAAAACAGACAATTTAAAGTTACAAGATTTCTTTAAAAAAACAAACTACTTTCAGACCTAATAATCAAGGAGCGTATTTTTAAACTAACGACAGTAAATGTTAGACTATTTATGTTTATAAACTATACAAAAGAAAAGTGACATGAACTTAATATGAAGATATTATATAAAACATTAAAAAAACAACAGATAATTTATAAGAAGCAGCAATGCTCCCTCGCTGCCCCAACCAAGTGGATCAACAAATAAAGCCAATATAACTTTGCGCAGTTACATTCAGTAACATTACATTGCTTTCAAATTAATTTCAATCAACTTGGACACAGCTGATCCATGTGAGCTAGATAACAGAAGTCTTGACATCCTAAATTCCATATACAGCAGTGAAAGAACAGACCCGCACAAATCCCTGTAGAATGAGAAATTTCAGAAAAGAAAGTGGAGACGGATAGATCAGGCCATGCATAAACCCAAGGCGAATATGACAAGAAAAGCATTGGTATAGAATCAGCAGGGAACAAAGATGGGAAATATTTAAAGAAGATGGCAAGAGATTGAAGGCTTTGAAAGTAATTCTTAATGGCCTATGTTCCAATGGGGGTTGAAAAGGCAAAGAATAAGGGAGAATCTCGAGATCTTACTTGCGTGTTTAGGCTGGTAAAGCTAAGTACAGCCTTATCCCCTTCAGCAGTCAGAATCCTGTGAGCAGATATGTCAGGGGTGTAAGGCGGCCAGCCAGTGCCATTCAGCCAAGTTGCCACAAACTCAAAACCTGGTCTAAATATGTGATGAAAGTGAAAGGCAAGTCAAATAAAAATTATTTAAAAAAAAAAAAGAAAGTAAATCCTTTGAATTAAAAGAAAATAACTAAAAATCCCACATACCATCCATTGCCTGCTACATTTTTAAAAAAAACTTATCCAAGGAACAATAAACAAGGTGTGTCCCAAATACTTAAGAAAATTATTTAAAATGAAACAAATTCTCTCTGCTCGTACTTTTCATGAACTCTCTGTTCTCGAAGTTCAGGAAAATAATCCAAATAAAACTCGAAAAGATCCTCAGACACTATGCTCTGAAAATTCAAAACATTGAGTATTTAATATTAGACTGAAAAGAAGCAATTAATATCCAAACCAAAATAATCATACCATCAAAATTAAAACCATTAATTAAAGTTATTAAATTATTTCAAAATAAATAAATTTGAAAACATCTATATAATTCTTTGTTTCAAACATTAATATTTAATTTAGTACCTGGTACTTAAACTTCTGAATGTATGCTCGAAGAAATCCATCAAAAGCATTATTGTCGCCAACAAGACTCCGCAAGTAGCACACAAATGCAAAACCTTTCTCATATGGAGTTTCATTGTACGTGTCATCGGGGTCAACACCAGGTTCAATGATGACACGGAGTTTAGTTAAAGGAGCGTTCTGGGGAGAAATAGGAGACACCCCAGTAAAATACATATCATCATCAGAGGCACTAGAGCCCATGTTGGGTCCTGGCCTGCCCCACATAATCCTTCCATTAAGACATCATCATCAGTGGCACTAGAGCCCATGTAGGGTCCTGGCCTGCTCCAAATAATCCTTCCATTAAGACATCATCATCAGAGGCACTAGAGCCCATGTAGGGTCCTGGCCTGCTCCAAATAATCCTTCCATTAAGACATCATCATCAGTAATGCTAGAGCCCACGTAGTATTCCATTCGGATCAATCCATGGCTTTCCCCACTCCAAGCGCGGACCCCCAGCTGGTCAAGTCCTTCTCTACATCGTCTATCCATCTCAGTCTAGGTCGAACCATGAGTCATCATCTGCCCCTAGATTTCTGCCCGCAGATCACTTTTCCTGCTTTAGGATCCAGCATCCTCTCAAGGTGTTCTGTCTCGCAGAGTCAGCCCCCTTTTTTAATTGTTGCAACTATGGGTGGATTTTCCCAAAATTGACACATCTCATGGTTTGTATAATACATGTTTAAAATTGTGTGTATTTATTTTCAAATATGACAAAGACTGTGTAAGAAAATCATTAAAAAAAACTACAAAGAAATAACAGAGCTCATAAACATAAATTGTGTTTTAAAACTTACTTCCCCTTCATTGTCTATATGTTTTCTCAATAATTCCTGTCCTGTTTTGGCTTCCAAACACATCAAATCATGACCATAGATTTCCTCTTCAATTCTTCTTTGACCAAACATAGTGAATCCCTAGTAAGTTGACAAGGAAATAAGGTAAGTTCAATAAATTTGTCTTCAGTTATGAACAAAAGAAAAAAAAATTAACAGCTGCAAATGAATTTGTTGAAAATGTGCTGATTTATAATGTTTTACAGTACCGTATACACTGAATACTATTTTTGTTGAACAGAATGCACTGAACAATAAACTTATGTTAAAAAAAGCAATAATTATACTTACTTCATTAAGCCAGAATTCACTCCAGTTGCCATTTGTTACCAGGTTACCAAACCAGCTGTGTGTCTGGGTGAGGGAATAAGTCATAGCACAACAAAAAAGAATTGAAATACTAATATTTTATGGAAAATAAATTTTTGAATTTCGAAAAAGTCTCATGGATGTGAAATGCAATGAGTTATAAATATGTGAATCAAATAATAAATTTTCATATAGTAAATGAGTTTTAATAAAGCCATTTTATTTCTTAAATATCCGAATAAGAAATCAACTCAACATTAAATTATAAGTACTCACAATTTCATGAATAACAACATCTACCAAGGATTTATCCCCAACAACAATGCATGGTGTGACAAATGTTAGACATGGATTCTCCATGCCGCCATATGGGAAAGAAGGAGGCATAATAAGGATGTCATACTTTTCCCAAACATATTCACTAAAAATCCTCTCTCCCGTTGCAAGAAATTCTTCCACAATTCCATCAAATTCTGCATGAGCCTTGTCCTATGAATACAACAATGGTTATATTACTGCAGCTTTTTTGTGTCTTTCCCAATTCAGACATAAAAATTTCATTTAAAAAAAAAGAAATCATGGGGTAAGTTTCAAATATTGAGAAATCTAAAAAGTTTAAGCTACACTAAATAAACCAAAAATTCAAATATGCATGCCTAAAATAATTAACAGGCTATATATATATTCTTCATGTGGAGTTTAACAAATTATTTTTAAATTATAAGTTCTATACCAAACTATTGTACAGTATTTAATGTAAAAAGTTAGAGTGCAAAAAAGTTACCTTTTAAATTTTAACTACCCAGATTTAACAAATTTGAAACAAATCCAAAGGGAATAACATAAACAAATTAAAATTTGTGTTTTGATTTTTAATTTTTTAAAACAAGTTGTCAAGACACAAATAAAAGATTTATATTTCTCCATGCTTGATGTGAAATAAATGGAATTAGTGAATTAGCCATCTTGACAAAAATCATTCTGCAAAAGTCAAATAAATGCTATACAGAACCAGAAATACAAATTGGCTTACAAGTACACTAGGTTCAGCCCATACATGACTTCTTGGTCCAATCCTGGCAGACTTGATGAACCCAACAGCAAGAGCAATCAAATAGGATTGGATAGGTGTGGTTTGCTGATAGTAAATAAAAAAAAGATAACACTTTAAATATCCTAAAGCCCTTAAACACATACTCTTAAGATATTAAAAATAATTTCCAAGCAAATTATTACCGACTCATACCATATATATTTAATATTAAGTATAATCTTTTACCATATTACATTTTCATTAATTAAAAATGTATACCCTTCGTTCTTGCATTAATTTATTTACTTATTCATAATAAAATCATTTGTATATAACTATTACATTTGATTGGCAATAACAGAACATCTCAGTCATCTGTTAATACATGATGTGCACTCATCTTTTAGATAACTTAAATGGCTTATGGAAATATTCAGGCTTTCACTTGTGTTTTTATAAAGACCTCTAAGATTTATCCCAAATTATTGACCTCACCTCAAAAAAGAAACAGTTCTTGTCTCCTGCTCTGTTCCCCCTGTCACCAAAACTATTTCTGTTGGCACTCATGACAGCTGTGAGTCCCTCGGGGACTTTAACAAAGGCTGAGTATGTGGCTTTGACAGCTGGCGTGTCCTGGCATGGGAAGAAGGACCTGTTCAACACAGACTGGCCTTGGGTGTACATGAATGGCTTAACTTTATCTGTGCAAGAGGAGAAAATGGATTACCTTTATCTTACTGTTTAAAAAAACACTCTTGTGTAAAATAACACAAACAATCTTTAGTTATGGACATGGTCTAAAAAAATATTTCTACAAATTTTATTTTTGACTGATGACTGTAAATATCAGTGTATCTAATTTTTTATTCCATTAAAAATTAATTCACTTGGAAATAAAACATATAACACAACTTTTTTTTTACACTTAGAAAGTGCTGAGAATTATTATAAAGGTTAATGGCTCATATTATGAAAAACTGAACAATTTTTTTCCAGCTGATTGAGTTTAATAGTCTATATTCTTTAAATGTATGCAGTGAGGAGAGAAAAAAACCCATGGCATGGGCCATGCTCATAAATACTGGTGCAGAACATTATTTGTTAACCAATACCTGCAGTTTGTTGAGGCTCAAGCCAGCTGACTGCTGGCCCACCCTGACTGACAACATAGTCTATCTCAAGGATAAACTCATCACCTATACTTTTAGCATGGGCCAACTGAAAAATAAATGTACCAACGGAAAAATGAATGTGCCATCTGAAATATAAATATGTAAACTACTAACTATATGAAAGTGCACACTGTAATATCAAAATTCTATGCATTAAAAATCATATTTTTTTACCATGAACTGTATCTTATCCCCCCCACCCAATTTTTTTTTTTTTAAGGCTTTGTTAATAAATCCCTATTGCTGAATCACTTGCATGGCTAAAATAACAACTCAAAATTGAAGGTTTAAAATAAATGTTGACTAGTAAGTAAATTCTTCTAGCCTTGATGGTTAAGCTTTGCCCATAATTTGCAAATGGTTGTATTGAAAATTCCAAGCTGGCTCCGCTTTGCTGTTCTCTGACTTGTGAGACTGACAGCTTCTCATGCACATCAAGAATTACTGAAATTAACAAATAATATATCTTAATGAACTAATTAAAGGCTCATTACAAGGACACACCCCCCCCCCCAAAGAAAATTTTGAATCTGTTTCATTATAGAGATATTTAAAAATGGAGATTAGTTATGCCATGGCGTGTACTCTTTATGATATTAATGGCAAATCAAGGAAACAATTGAATCTATACTTTAAAGTTAAAAATATTATGAACAAGTTTTTGAACACGTAACAAGATATAGAAAGAGTTACGAGAACTAATTTAATTTTCTATGATGTTTTGTTTACCTGTTGCTATATCATTTTTGAGACTCTTCAAAGAAACTCTCAAAAATCCTATAACTTTTTTTTCTTCAAAAAGGACACTTAGATCAAGGTGCAGATGTGTTGCCCTGACATCTTTAAAGTTAGATGATGTCGCAACATCAACATTATCTGCACGTAAGCCAGCCATTGCATTCAGTTCTAGTTCTATTTTCTGTTTAGGAAAAAAAAAAAAATCTCTATTCATCCTTTTCAACACGATTTTTATTGGGCACATTAAGTTCCAAAACTATAACAAGCAATTTTTTCTCTCGTCTTCAAGTCTATAAATTAGTCCACAGGGCAGGGTGGACAGTCGGAGAATAAAGCCTGTGTCAAATATTTTAATTAGAAGTTAGTGATGGCATAAAACATTAGTGATGAGTTCGCCTCCTTGTAAATAATTTGTTAATAATATCCTAGGATGTAGCTCCTCCTGACCTCACACAAAGTAACACAAGTCGTAAATTGAACAAAAAAGAAAGGTTAAAAACTGCAGCATGATTAATTATTAATTTACAAACACAATATTAAATTTAAATATATAATAAATAATATTATGTTTATGTATTAAACTATAATAATATACATTTTCGACATTGTTAATTATGTGTTACATTATATTATATGTATGTCTAGTCTGATTTGTCTGTGAAACAACCAGACCTAAGCATGTAGCCTAAGTAATGTAATTTATTGTAATTTTAATTATATTTTATTATTATTGTAACCTAAGACTAAGACCTAAGATAGTAAAATGCAGACTGCTAGTGATGTGAAGTTTCCAAACTGGGGCAAACTGCAACAAAAATCAAAAGTAGCCCGAGAATAACGATAATAGCGTTTCTGTTCTGTTATGATTTGTTTTGTGGGTTGCTTTCGTGATTCTTTTTGTTGTAGGCGTGTTTTGGTTTGTGTTTGAAATGTTATTTGTTTGTTCATTACTACATTAGTTGGACCGTTTGGGGAAAAAAAGGGAAAGGGGGGGGGGGGGTTGAATAGCATTCTGGGGATAGAACTAGATGTGGTTGGTTGACGTTTAAACTGAATGTCAATAAACAGGCCACTATGATTATAATTTAATATAATATGCATACTATTAAATTTTGTTGTAGGCGTGTTTTGGTTTGTGTTTGAAATGTTAT
The DNA here is from genome assembly GCA_964033795.1 of Lymnaea stagnalis. NCBI lineage: Eukaryota > Metazoa > Mollusca > Gastropoda > Lymnaeidae > Lymnaea > Lymnaea stagnalis. The sequence goes on along the minus strand of CAXITT010000212.1, from coordinate 1,105,937 downwards.
TTGTTTGTTCATTACTACATTAGTTGGACCGTTTGGGGAAAAAAAGGGAAAGGGGGGGGGGGGTTGAATAGCATTCTGAGGATAGAACTAGATGTGGTTGGTTGACGTTTAAACTGAATGTCAATAAACAGGCCACTATGATTATAATTTAATATAATATGCATACTATTAAATAAAATAATACTATTAATAGTATTAGAAGTAGAAGTATTCAGTTGGCTATTGCGATTGCGGCAACTGAGCCGACTGTGTGAACAGTGAATGGTTTTGATTCTCAGACTCAGAGTGGTTATTTTTTCTCTCAGGAGTTTTATAGTAATTTGTAAAAGAAATGTCATGCTTGAAGCCATTATCAACAACATCGAGTGTCGAAAATTAACACGTGTAAAACAGTTGAGAAATACCAGAAAGTGTTACTCACTGTACAGTCACAGTTCACTTAGTGGAGACGGTGGGGGTATACCGACGGTGGGTAGCAGGAATTGAATAAAAAGACTAAATCATTTACAATATGAATTGATGACTTGATAAAAGAAGTTAAATTGGGATATAACTATACAAAAGGGATGACCATGAATCTGACCCAGCTTTAAAAAAATAATAATTTAATCGCTCAATCCTTGTATTATACACGCATCACCCCCAATAACAATTTTACATGCTTAACTTTTACCTCTCTCACTCCTACGTCAGACCCGCCCACTTTCCTGTTTCGTTTTCTTCTTTCGGTTCATTTCCGGGTCAACTTTATTTTTAAAATATGCATTTAATAATTTATATTTTTTGAATACTTCATAACAAAAAAGTTAATCATATAGTTTATAAACACATTGAGCACGATCCCGAAACTTTTTGATAAATTCAAAATGCAAGGATTCATATTTGCCCATACTTGAATTTAGTTTTCTGCAAATCTACACAGAGAAATGCTAAGATAATAATTTTCTAAAAAGCAAAGAGATATTTATGTTCTTGTTACTAAATATTAATGTTATTTAATAATATTTATTTATATCATTAGGGGCATCCATAAATGACGTCAAGCAAATTTTGCCGCTTTTTACCCCCCCCCTCCCCCCATCGTCACAAGACGTCACAAAAAGTTAGCCCCCCCCCCTCAAATATAACNCACTAGATCAGTGGTTCTTTAACAGGGGTACAAGTACCTCCCCAGCCTTGAGGTGCGGGAGACAAACAAATTGTATTCAGTGGTCAGTGGCGTAGCTAGGGGTGGGGGGCGGACCGCACCAGCCGAGACCATCTCAGGGGGTGACACCAAATTGAAAGATGGCGTAATTGTCAAGGTTGATGCGTCAGCAATTAGGTTACCCTATTATTAGGTCAGAAACACACCGTTTGACCATGTTTCATCGCTGAATGAAGTGTTTGGCTATTTTTGTAAGCGGCAGGAAGCTATTTTTATCTAAATTCTGAGAAATAAAACTCTCCTTTGATAACAGTGGGCGATTCTAAGAACCTTGCAGTTCTTAAATGCATTTACCTCTTGACTTTCAATTAATTTTTTGTTGTTATTGTATGTCTTATACTTTGGACTAAGTTTAACAAGAAGAAATACATCGTTAAAAAAAAAAGTGTGTGTGTGTGTGGGGGGGGGGTGTTGACACCACGAGCTTACTGGATCGGGTGATACCAACCCTAGCTACGCCGCTGATTCTATTTGCTGCAATTGCTAGTTGTTGCTGCTTTAATAAAAACAATTTTAAAAAAATGGATTTTGATTAGCAGCAGTCAATGATAAATTTCATTGGCGCATTGTGTGCATTGGTAATTTTTTCCCCTGTTTATAAAAAGTTAATTAAAGAAATAAAGCTACGATAACGAAATTATTTAATTATTTTAAATTTTATTACAATGTAAATGTAATGTATACAGTTGGGGGAGGAATTTGTAAAACGGAGTGGATCTGCAGCGCTGCAAAAAAAAAGATTAAGAATCCCTGCTCTAGAGCTTTTACTAAGATACCTCCCCTGCCCGCTGTCAAACTTTTTTTCCGCTCCATCCCACTTCTCCTGTCCAGATTTAGCCATAAATTCCCACGACTGTCATTGTAACTCCATTCCGATTCTCCTACTCCTGGGCGTCCTGTAACTTGATCTGAGGCCATTCTTCGGACCTCGCACTGATTCTCTCAGTGATAGTAGTTTTAAAATGAAGTATTTATAATTGTTTTGTTTTTTAAAATAATGTAAAAAATGTCTGTCATTCAGTGTTATGAAGTGAAATTCTTTACTACAACATTCTGCTTTTCATGTGACGTCACATGGCTTGAGGGCTCCCCCTCCCCCTCGTCACACATCGTCACAAAAATCTGACCCCCTCCTACCCCCCCCCTTTTTTTTTTAGACGCGTGACGTCATTTATGGATGACCCCTTATAAAAAAATTAATTAATTAATATTTTAAAACTTCTTTATTAGTAAATAATTTTTATTAAAGGTGCTGATGTGCTTACAGTCACAAATAGCATTAAGCAGTGGCGTAGATTGGGGGTGCGGACCGCGCCGTGTGACACCAACTCACCAACCCTAGCTACGCCACTGCATTTTAGGCCTACTGCTACCCAAGGGGAGTGGGGGGTTGTGATTTGTGGCGCTGATTATAGTAGGATCCGAGATGAATAGTAAATAGCAAGAGATAAACGGTTTGTCAATACTGGCATTTTGTAATAAAAAAAGGGGGGAGGGGGGTCAGGCCATGTGTGACGTCACACATTTATTTTTTAAATTTCATTTCTAATTTATTGTTGTTGTTTTTTTAATAGAATTTAATAGCTTTAAAAATAATTTTCAAAAATTTTGTGCAACATTCGAATTAGTTTTATGTCAAAATAGCCTGAAATGCGTATCTCCTGAATGTGTTGTTCACGAGTCCTCTCGTAAGGAGCGCTAGTATGCTGTTGCGAAGCCTTGTTTTATGTATAGCCTTGCTTGAAGTATTATTATTTCTTTGTTGTCCGTTGCAAAATTATGTCACTGTCCTTTTTAATATTTAATCACTAGATGAGGTCATTTTCGCTAATCTTCTTCTAATCCTTTGTAAAAAGATTGCATAATTGGAAGATTACCTAAAACTTGACCTCACCTATTGTAAATGAAAAAGCAGCAGATAAATGATGTGTATTATATAATTATCTAGACTAATTTTTTTAATTTTTGTTTTCAAATTCAATCTAGATTGAGTTACTGCTTCAATGAATAACTATGACAACTGTTGACAATTAACTATTCTACTATTAAAGTCATTTTAATAATGTGAAAGTTCTTTTAAGTGGAAATTTTATATTTTAATACAGTTTAATAGTAAAATGTGTTTTAGATTAAATTTTAATTAGGTGTTAATTTAAAAAAAAATTTTTCGGAGTGTGACGCACTTTAAAGGGGTTGGGAGGGGGGGGGTTCCGAGATTTGTGACAGTTTGGAACAGGGGGGGGGGAGTTAAAATGGCCAAAAAATAGCGTGACGTACTTTATGGACGGCCCCGAAATGGTAATTCATTTTATTTTTTATTTCGTCTTCTCCATTCTTATTGTTATTGTAATACATGTTCAACCCATTTAGGCCACGTGCCTCAAGGGGCCCCAGCCCGGGCGATGAGCCTACTACCATCACTATCTATGGACAATGTTTAGGCAGCCATGTGTTCCTATGTTTCCCCATGCATCCCATTGCCTCAAACGCCTTAATCCGACTAAGTATCATGTCAGGGCAAAATTAGAGTGCACACACAAGGTAGTGTTCAGTCATAATCTCGGTGGTGGATTTACTATAAGACGAAACGAAACCATGTCTTTTGGGTAACAGAAACTGAGGGGCGGCATATATAAACAAAAAATGAAATTATAATTATAATATTATTAAAACTTATTGAACTTAGAGCAGTGGTTCTTAACCTGGGTTCAATCGAACCCCAGGGGTTCGGGGAGTCAGTATCAAGGGTTCGGTTCGGCTAGGTAAAAAAAAAAATCAGGAAAAAAAAAACATATTTTATTTTTCCTATTAAGAAGGGTTCGGTGAATGCGCATATGAAACTGGTGGGGTTCGGTACCTCCAACAAGGTTAAGATCAACTGACTTAGAGTAATAATAAACTGTGCATACAATCACTATAACTGCATTTAAAATTGATTTGATTAAATGGCGCTTCTCCTGGGTCCTAACGTCTTCGTTCAGAAATGCTAAAGCACACTCTTATAAAATTGTTTTAGTGTAGGCCTAAATTAGTCCAGCTGTCAAATAGGCCAGAACGGAACGTCACATAGGCCAGCATTGACGTCACACAGGCCTGCCATAAGCTTGTTATTTTAAGTCATTCCACGTCATCAAAAGAGAACATCTCTCAAATTTCGCCCTTTTGATAATTATCACCTAGTTGATGGCTTGTTTTTTGTGTTGTTTTTTCTACTCTATTCCTTTTTTCGACATGGCCCAATATTTCAATTTAACTGGGTCAAAATTAAAGATTAAATACATTATACAGAATTTAGCCAATTAGACTTTCAATTTCTCATAATAATCAATAGTAAGTCTTTAGTGTTTGTTGAATTGTACATGTCTTTAGTGTTTGCAGTGTTGTTCAAGTCTTTAATGTTGTGTTGTACAAGTCTTTAGTGTTTGTTGTGTTGTACAAGTCTTTAGTGTTTGCTGTGTTGTACAAGTCTTTAGTGTTTGATGTATTGTACAAGTCTTAAGTGTTTGCTGTGTTGTACACGTCTTTAGTGTTTGCTGTATTATACAACTCTTTAGTCTTAGTGTTTCCTTTTGACCCTGCTGTTTCTTTTTCTATAGACATATAATCTATGTAAGTTTTATTATCATTTGGAAGGCTTCGTTTTCCTTCTGTTAATCACCACTATTCTTGTTTAAAAATTGAATCTGTTTGTAGATTTTGCTCGTTAGATGAACACCACGTCACAATGTACTGACGTCTAATAGACAAAGACAAAACACCACCAAAACGAGTGATACTAACAATACTCACTTTAATTGTGATATTAAGGGGATATCAAATACACATTGAACTATACGGAAATAAACACTGTATTAAATTACAAGTGAAAAATTATAAAACTAAAAAAAAAGTATAAATATTAATCCACACACGCAAACCGTGCAAATCTAGTAATTTATTTTGGGCTACTGTCTGGCAAGTCTCGTAACCCTTTGTCGGTCAAAGTCGACCGTCGTATTCATAATGAGGGAGGCACAATCCCTCAGAACAGAAAGTCTAGAAATATCCCTCTCTGTGGACTGTACCGTACAGTAGATCCTTGTAAGACGTAAATAAATTTGTCAAAAAAAAAAAAAAAGACTTGTGGCAAATCGAGTGACAATGAGTCTTGTTAAAGGAGCGTTCTAGGGAGAAAGTATATGAGACCCCCCCCGAGACCCCCCACCCAGTAAAATACATATCAGTGGCCCTACAGCCCATATAGTGTCCTGACCTGCTCCACCACATCCTTCCATTCGGATCAAACCATGGCTTTCCGCCTCCAAGCGTGGACCTCAAGCTAGTGGAAGTCCTTCTCTACATCGTCTATCCACCTCAGTCTAGGTCAAACCGTGAGCCATCTCCCCCCCCCCCAGGTTTCTTCCTGAAGATCATCTTTATTGCTTTATGATCCAGCATCCTTTCAAGGTGTTCTGCCCCGTGCAGTAAGGCCTTATTTAAGGCCTTATTTAATTTTTGCGACCATGAGTGGATCTTAACACAATTGATTTATCTTATGGTTTGTATCAACACATGTTTAAAAGTATGTTTCTATTTTCAAATTTGACAAAGATTGCGTAAGAAAATCATAAACCAAACCAAACAGAGATAACAGAGCGCATAAACATGAAATGTATTTCTAAACTTCTCATTCATTATCTATATGTTTTCACAATAATGTCTGTCCCGTTTTAAAAGTATGAATTGTCCCATTTAAAACCAGTAAAAAAAAAAATCCATGGATCCAGCCTATTAAAATATAAAACTTTCTGTAAAATTCTAGACGGGCCCTGAATGGATAGGATACGTTATATAAGTACCAGTATACTTAGAAGACAATATAGGCTTCTATTTCAATATGCATTGATGGGGGCATATTCAAAGCTTTGTCGCTATTTCCTCCTTAATCCGTATTTAAATATTGGTGGGTTTAAAAGTAGCCTGATAATATGCACTCCGTTCGGGGCTGGTCTGGAATTTTATAGAAAGTTGTATGCCGCAAAAGGTTAGATCTCCTGCATTTTTGAACATATCTTAATGGGACAGCTTTTAAACCCACTTTTTCGCCCCCTCTCATTTTGCAAGCGTAATATATTGACCCCCCCCCCAAATGCGTAAGTATAAGAAGATTTTTGACATCCCTCACCCCTCTTTCATGTCTTTCATGTTATTCAATATTGGATAGCGTTTGATGACAAGTTGCAACTAATAGAAATATGCAAGAAACAGATATTTTCCATGAAATTAGAAGAGAGCACCGAAATTTCAGTCACTGAAAGTTATCACCAACAAAATGATACGGTGTTATTTAATAGAGTTATTTTGTAAAAAAAATATCATAAAAGTGTCAGTGTGAGCACTGCCTCTATCAGCGATTCTACGCTGGTGAAGTTTCCTCCCCCCGCGGCTATCCGCGTCTGTACCGCTCGCTCAACCAGTTGCCTGGGGACATTGAGCTTCAGGACTTCTTGAACGACCGGACTGTCCATGGCGTCTCTACTCAGATCAACCTGGTGGCAACAAAAAACTTTTAATTATTTACGTTTTGTTTCCTACATACATTTAAATAAATCAAATACATTCAATAAATAATATTGAAAAGCTCAAGTTTAAATCCAGGTGTAAATGAATCCATGACTATACCAATCCATATTAAATATAAGTCATGTGGAAGCTATCTATTGTTGTCTTTTTTTGCTGGCATCCGTTCGTCACAATGTGACGATGGTGTAGACTTCTCAGGAACAAATCCACAAGGCCTGGGATTATTCTTTTCTTAGGATTATAAGCTGGTTGCCTACACAGCTAATCGCCTCTCTCCACGCCGCTAGATAACCCAGGGAACATCATGAGGATGGTACAGCTTGGCACCTGTGGCGTCGCAGGAGCTGTCATCCGCCTACGGGACTCCATCTTCGGGTTTGAATTCAGAGTTTCCTTCTGTGAGATGAGATGCCGTCTAAAGTTAACGAGTCCCATCCACCCGATAATATATATGTTGTTCGTCCGTCGAGGATCGACGATGACCATCGAGTCGTCTGGATGACTGATGACTTGCGCGGGTGACTTTTGTTTAAAGTGAGGAAGAGTTGAGCAGCGTCAACCTCACTCTCTCGTCCGAGTCCACCATATCCAGTGGCAAGACTCTACGTCAAGACGACCAGGGATGGGTACGGTTGCAGGAATGGACATTGTATGCGCCTTACGGGACTCCAACTCCGGGTTTGAATTCAGATTTTCCTTCTCTTAGATGAGTTGCCGACCAAGGTTAACGAGTCTCATCCACCCGGGGTGATGTTTTTGCTTGACCGGCCTTTGGCTGAAATTGAGGTTTGCTCAGTTTAGACCATTCGGCCACCCAGTCACCC
>CAXITT010000212.1:1064559-1097949 GCA_964033795.1 Lymnaea stagnalis | reverse complement strand
ATATATATATATATATATATATATATATATATATATATATATATATATATATATATATATATATATATATATAAATATATATATTGTATTTTATTGTATTGTATGGCATCTTCCCGTCTGCGGGAGACGATAGATTATCTTTATTGCTTGCAGCTCTTGGTGTGGCTGGTGAGACCAATCCTCGAATGGCAGTCTCTGTTACATTTCCCACACACGAATGCGGTGGAACAGTATTTACCGGCCTTCCTCCTCGCTCTTATATATAACAATAATATTTTCTTTCACACTACCCTAAATTCCGAACTGTTGGGAAACCCATTTCTTTTTAGATCTCTGAAGTGCTGTAATGTGTTGCTGACAATCATTTTTATGACGATTAATCCTGATGTGATGCACACCTTGCTTTGAATGTTCTTGATTGTTTAATCTTTATTTTTATACAGATCAAACTGCTTTTGTCGTTGTTGCCAAGACCATGCCAATATTACAATTTTACCGAATATTTTTCTATCTAAAACCCGATGCTCCCACCTCATCCAAGGAAGTGACGTATGCAAACAGAAATGTGTGTCTATTGAGAGTTACCTTTCTCAGTGTGTCGGGATGCAGGCACCACCTGACGCCATCATCATATTTCAAAATCACGTTGTCATCCTCATCTATGTCGACGATTCTTCCAACGAGGGGATGGTACTGAGGAAAAAAATCAAGACCACTGTTATTGTTGTAGCGCTAACCCGATTAAGGGATATTGAAGTACTTTAAAAAAAAAAATTAACCCTTAAAAACAAAGTTTTTTTTTTTTGTGGGTAAAAATCCGTTTTAAAATGTAATATCGAACAATGGGGATTAGGGCTGAACATTGGACAAAAATGCATACGAGTTACACGTATTTATGAATGGTCTAATGGTCCACCCGCATTTACAACGTAGATGTATTACACGACCTATTTTAGAAAAAAAAAACATGAGAAAATGTTACACAGGAAACGCTCTTGCACATTTTTAATAATCTCATGTAGCGCAGTTATCGGGAATTTCATTTCATTATATCAGTGGCGTCATATTTCATTCATCTTCCCATTGATAAAAAAAAAAAATAATAAAAAAAATAAATAGAAACAGATTTTTGGGGGTTGGGGCTGAAATTTTGAAAGAAATCATGGTCAACGGAAATGAGTCTATGTGCCGAGCTTCAGTCCGATAGGTAGACCGAAAGTGGGTCTATTAGCCATCCGAAGATCCACACCCAGACAGAAAGAAAGAAACACACGGACAAAAAAAAATAAAATGTTTATCTAAAGTATTTAACAATATAGGCGTCACATTCGGAAACATAATGCATGTTTATGTGCGCACCATGGCGCGCATTCATTAAACGAGCGATGCCATTGACGTGGAGGCATGCTCTGTTACTGTTACGCTACAGTCCTGTATATGAAGGTAATGGTAACAAGCACGCAACTGGGCAAATCCAGCCTAATTTTATACTCTGAATGGACTTCACCAATGGGCTTCTAAATTTTTCTTTTATGACAGGGAGTGAATGTCTTTAATCCGAAAAGGAGGGGTTGGGTTGTGGGGGGTGGGGGTGTGGGTGGTGTGTATGGGGGTGGAGACGAAGACCAGGGGGACTATAGCAAAATATAAGTACGGCTAGCATAAAACGGTAGTAGTTCATCCGATTTGATCGAACTGACTGTTTACCGATTGAAGATATTTTATTTCATATTTGAAAGTCAAATTTAAAAAAAAAATAAAAAGAAAATCATCAATTAATCTGGAATCGGTCCCTGGTGGGAACCAACAGGTGAAAGGACGTGCTCAGTTGAGATGGTTCCTGGTGGGAACCAACAGGTGAAAGGACGTGCTCAGTTGAGATGATTCCTGGTGGGAACCAACTGGTGAAAGGACGTGCTCAGTTGAGATGGTTCCTGGTGGGAACCAACTGGTGAAAGGACGTGCTCAGTTGAGATGGTTCCTGGTGGGAACCAACTGGTGAAAGGACGCGCTCAGGTGAGATGGTTCCTGGTGGGAACCAACAGGTGAAAGGACGTGCTCAGTTGAGATCGTTCCTGGTGGGAACCAACAGGTGAAAGGACGTGCTCAGTTGAGATGGTTCTGTATTGTCTAGTATCATAACATAAGTAAGATAATATTAGTATCATAAAATTTGTATCATAACATTAGTATCATTACATTAGTACCATAGATTGGTATCATAACAGTGGTACCATTACAGTTTTAGCTTAACAGTAATCACTGAGGTATGATACTACTACTCCATGATTATTTTGTTCATATGTGTAAAATGTATGTCATTAGAGGGAGGGAGTATAAACCGCTCTTAAAGTTGGCAAATTGCTTTGCTATTACAACAGTAACTGTCATTGTTGTGACACGAGATTGCAATAACGCTACCCTGATGACCTAAAAAGTGCTGCAAATTTTATGTTATTAGAATAAGACTTGTGAACAGTGCAAAATTAATAGGGTTGTTTGTTTTGAGATTTTTACTTGCATTGTAACGGGTTTGGGTACCAGTGTGGGGTTATGTCGAGGGTATGAGAATCACTGTTGTCTTGTTTGGTATGGAAGAGAGGTTTAGTGTAGAGAGTGTATGTGTAGATGTATCTATCCTGTGAAATATTTGTGACGTGTTTGGGTAACAGTGAGGGGCTATGTCGAGGGTATGAGAATCACTGTTGTCTTGTTTGGTATGGAAGAGATGTTTAGTGTAGAGAGTGTATGTGTAGATGTATCTATTCTGTGAAATATTTGTGAGGTGTTTGGGTAACAGTGAGGGGCTATGTCGAGGGTATGAGAATCACTGTTGTCTTGTTTGGTATGGAAGAGATGTTTAGTGTAGAGAGTGTATGTGTAGATGTATCTATTCTGTGAAATATTTGTGAGGTGTTTGGGTAACAGTGAGGGGCTATGTCGAGGGTATGAGAATCACTGTTGTCTTGTTTGGTATGGAAGAGATGTTTAGTGTAGAGAGTGTATGTGTAGATGTATCTATTCTGTGAAATATTTGTGACGTGTTTGGGTAAGGGGGAATAACATGCTAGTTTTTTTGTTGTTGCCGTGGTGGATTTCATGGCCGTGCAGTAGGGTTGAAGGATATTCAAGGTGTAGCTTGTTTTGTGTTGTGGATTTCGTCGGCTGGATGTAGTTTTAAGGAAGTACTTTGATTTGTATAACAAATTGGATTTTTTAGTCCAGTATACGTTACTCCGCCATGTTGTGATGATGAGTAAAAAAACCTTTAGCGTGCAACAAACTATTCAGTGTTTAGTGTATCGGAAGAACGGATGGCATGAGATGAGTAATACAGAGATTTAACTATTACAGCGACCATCTTCTGTTTTTTCGAGACTTCAAGTTCCATTCCTGGACAACGTTAATTATTGGTCCGATACCTTCGAGAACTGATCCGCATGGGTGGACACAGCCCATATGCCTGGACCTGTATGTAGATCGACATTCAACACCTTGGAGGTTTCTAGCTCGTGTCCACACTTAAGTCGGTCTCCGATTTTCCAGTCAATTCTTGACTCCTCATGTTTTCCTGTAATTGTTTAATTAAAAAATTGATTCATTCCCCTTGAAAATTTGTTATCATGTATTTTGTATCACTTTTATACACTGTAAAAATAAAACTTTTAAAAATTATTCGAGCAAAATTTTTTTGATTGAAATTAATTTGAATTAAAAGAAAATCAATTTCATTTTTAAAAAAAATAATAATTTAGGTTTGGTTAACTCACCAACAACCGGAAGGTGATGCTTATAAAATGTGCCACCGGAAGCTGGCTTGACGTACTTGAGATCGACTTTTCCCTCAATGCCAAGCCGGTATGTGTTGCTGGATCCATTCCTCCAGACCACGACGGCTTCACATCGTCCGAACGAACTGTACTCGTTTCTGTCTGTGATAGCAATGACCTCCCCTAGTCGGTCTCCACCTGCTGAAATAAACAATGGCAATAAAGGGAAACTGCAAAAAGGTTAGCTACAGGTAAAATCAAAATATTATGTAAATGAAGGTATGGGTTGACATAAAAAATGGGCGCAACAAAACAAAGCGATAAAAAAAAAAAATATATAGATTTAAAAAACGAATTACTTTTTATCTTTCAATCAATTTTTGGTCGGAAAAAAAAAAAGGTTAAACCAAAGTACCACAACTTTAGCACCAGAGCTAAATTGGCATAACTCAAGTGTCACAACTCAAGTATCATAAATCAAGTGCTATAACTCAAAGTTTTAACTCAAGTACCGGAACACACGTGGTATAACCAAAGGGCACTGACTCAAGTACCGCAACTCAATTGTATTAAACCGAGTCCTATGACTCATGCTACACAACTCTTAATAGCAAGATGTACAGAGAAGTGGTAATACAAAGGACTTTTCCAACGAAGAAATTGCCACCCCTCCCCAGTACAGCCCCCATCCCAGGTAAAATTGTAATAAATGCAGGAATGCATTTTGGCGCTTACATGCATTTAGTTTTTTTAAAACCATTCTTCACTAAATCGGAAGAGATATGGTAGTGGAAATTTAGGTGTCCCTTGGTCTTGATGTGTTTATACATATTCTTTTTTGGTGGCCACTAAATAATTACGTTTTGCAAATTTTTTAAAATTTAAAATAAATAGTTTCAAGCACATTCAAAAGTTTTAAAACTGGAAAATGATCAAGTCAACTATGCTGAATTAATTTTGATATTCCTTACAAATTCGTCTAACAAATGAGCTATTTTGCGTCAGGGGCATATGCCCCACCCTGCCTTATCAAAATGACGTCCATGTTCTGCGTTCTCAACTGTCTACGGCTGATTGTCGCCATCAGCAGTCAAAAATCGACGTAGGCTATTTGTTGGGTCAAAACGAGGGTGTGCTGGTCAAACTAATCTTAGAAATAAGAGTGAAGATACAGTGGTTTGTTGCCACCAGTGAAGCTCTTGTCAAGGTGTTGATGAGATTCATATTGTGAAGACCCTGCTTTGGCTTCAAATTAGGCTGATTGTTAACAATTTAACCTCCAGCAAGTTCGCTCCTATTAGCAGATTGCTGTTATTTCGGCGATGCATAGTATGAGACCTGGATTTATCAACGAATGCATTAAAGCTGTTGATTTCTGAGACTTTTTAAAGGTATCGCGTGCGGAAAGTTCTTAGCTTTGATGTTCTCAGTGCCAAAGTAGAGCCTCAGGTCTTAATTTTATCGAAGAGTTTAAAATTCATTTTAGTTTATTCGTGGCAGGGAATCTCACCTTTCTTTCTAAAACTCCAATAGTTGGCACGTCAGAGTCTTCAACGCTGATTAGCGTACACTGTGTTACCACGCCTGGGTGTTAAATGAGGGCAAAGGGAAGCGTTTTCACACTTTACTTTTTGCGTTTATTTAAAGTTTCACTATTTTGAAGTTTATACCTTTTATACATATACAGTAAAAAAAAGAGAACAAATATTGCTTTTTTTTTTTTTTTAAAGATAAGGTATTCAGATCATCATATTTATTATAGTAATATTTTAAATGTAAGTTTTAGATCTATTTTGACACATACCCTACTTTATATATATATATATATATATATAAATAAATTGAAGCGTTTTCACACTTTACTTTTTGCGTTTATTTAAAGTTTCACTATTTTGAAGTTTATACCTTTTATACATATACAGTAAAAAAAAGAGAACAAATATTGCTTTTTTTTTTTTTTAAAGATAAGGTATTCAGATCATCATATTTATTATAGTAATATTTTAAATGTCAGTTTTAGATCTATTTTGACACATAGCCTACTTTATATATATATATATATATACATAAATAAATGAATGTTGGTATGTTTGTCCGGTATGTGTTCCTATACCATTCATACAATTGCGATACATTGTTTGTAAATTATGGTGCGCATGCGCAAAAAGGCTTCAATACACTATTCCGTATGGGACCGGGGGGGGGGGGGCGCTAAACTATTTTTTTTTCTAATATGAACTGTACAAAAATAATTTCAAACAGAACTATTGCATGGGTGGATGGAATTGAATCATTTCAGTACGCGTGTGACATCACAAGTTCCTATTTACTAAACGTACCACCCTGTCTTCCTTTATCCTAAACTGACCATCCCCTATATCCTAAAATTACCATCCTGCGCTCCTATATTCTAAACTTACCATCCTGCGTTCCTTTATCCCAGTCCCGGCCACGGGCAACGATTGATCCAGGAAATATTCCAATCGCCTCTACTTTCTGACCACCTCGTCTCTCTGGGACTTTGAATCTGTAATGATTATGTTCCGTTACGAGTGAAAAGATTGGTTTATATACTCTTAACACATAGAGGGCATCACATAAAAGGTTGGTTTATATACTCTTAACACATAGAGGGCATCACATAAAAGGTTGGTTAATATACTCTTAACACATAGAGGGCATCACATAAAAGGTTGGTTTATATACTCTTAACACATAGAGGGCATCACATACAAGGTTGGTTTATATACTCTTAACACATAGAGGGCATCACAACGAAGGTTGGTTTATATACTCTTAACACATAGAGGGCATCACATACAAGGTTGGTTGATATACTCTTAACACATAGAGGGCATCACATACAAGGTTGGTTTATACACTTTTAACACATAGGAGGCATCACATACAAGGTTGGTTTATATACTCTTAACACATAGAGGGCATCACATACAAGGTTGGTTTGTATACTCTTAACACATAGAAGGCAGCACATAAAAGATTGGTTTATATACTCTTAACACATAGAGGGCATCACATAAAAGGTTGGTTGATATACTCTTAACACATAGAGGGCATCACATACAAGGTTGGTTTGTATACTCTTAACACATAGAAGGCAGCACATAAAAGATTGGTTTATATACTCTTAACACATAGAGGGCATCACATAAAAGGTTGGTTGATATACTCTTAACACATAGAGGGCATCACATACAAGGTTGGTTTATATACTCTTAACACATAGAGGGCATCACATACAAGGTTGGTTTATATACTCTTAACACATAGAGGGCATCACATACAAGGTTGGTTTATATACTCTTAACACATAGAGGGCATCACATACAAGGTTGGTTGATATACTCTTAACACATAGAGGGCATCACATACAAGGTTGGTTTATATACTCTTAACACATAGGAGGCATCACATACAAGGTTGGTTTATATACTCTTAACACATAGGAGGCATCACATACAAGGTTTGTTTATATACTCTTAACACATAGGAGGCATCACATACAAGGTTGGTTTATATACTCTTAACACATAGGAGGCATCACATACAAGGTTGGTTTATATACTCTTAACACATAGAGGGCATCACATAAAAGATTGGTGAGCGACGCCAATGGTTAAAAAAAGTAATAGGTATATGAAATATTAGATACTGGAACTCAAAGTAAAAAAAAAAAAATCAGTAAAAAACAAATTTTTCACTCGCCGTTTGGCCCCTTCGTAATCGAATCTCCAGAAAGCGTGGTCGAGGTCGTGTTTATCTCCATGGTAACACGTCGAGCACAGGTCAAAGTTGAAGCAAAGAGAACACTTCCATCGTATGCCTCGTATGAAACCTTTCTTACATTCGTCGCAAATGACGGTTTCGAAAAATACTCCTGCCGATGATCAAATAATCTTATCATATCAGCACACTCAAAATATTCATGTATATTAAATACTAGCCAATATACCCGGATTTGCTTGAGTTTGTATTCGGTAAAAATCGCATAAAGCGTTACAAGCCAAAACTTTGTTTAACAAATTACCTAGAGTTACTATTTAAATTAAAACTTTCTCCTCCTAAAAGTGCTAATTTATAATAACTCTCGTAAACATTGAATTTGAGGTGCATCACGTTTCAAGTAAATTTTATGAAATCGGAAAGGCTGCCATTGTACTGAGTGCCTGCTATTGTACTGAGTGCCTACCATTGTAGTGCAGATTGCCTGCCATTGTAAGGAGTACCTGCCATTGTACACTTGCAATGCAAGCAGGTTGACAGGCATCCTGGTAAAGTGTCCAAAATATATATATTTTTTGGAGCCATATCTCACAAGCAGAGATTTGGATGGCACCAAACATCTGTCTTATTTCCCGGTTCCCAAATGGCCCCTTCTCGTTTTGTCAACAGCTTGCATTAAACATCTCATCTCGACGGTGACTGTTACTTCTATGGATACTTTTATTCAGATCTCAGGTTTGACACTGTAACACTAGACTATCGTGGGGATTATCGGATGTCATTAGTAAGATTTAGACCTAAATTTATTTCGTCCACTGTTTTAGAAGCTTATAATAAATGTACACCATTTTATAATCAAATTATTTAAAGTGTAAATATGGACTGAAATTGTTCCTTGTGTGTTAAAGGATACCTTTGAGCAATTTATATCCTTATAAATACACCGACACACATTTTGAGAAAATTCTGCATGAGGCTAAATCTCAGACTTGAATCTCCCTTCCCGACACATATACTTTTATATTAAGGTGGCAATAAAAATTAAAAACAGAACATTTTAGAGGCATTTAAGTAAAATGAAATGTCTATCACGTTTCAGAACCCATTGTCATGTTAGTCATCTTTCTACCTACGTAGAGCAACATTGAAACTGCTGGGAAATTATTATTTAAAAAAACATTGATGGTTATAATTGACATTGAAACCTACTAGCCATGCCTGCTGGTAGCTACGCGAAATAGGCAATAAAATAACACCGGCAAATTGGTAGAAATTGCTTTAAATAAAAAAGAAAGATGACTTTTCACTTAGTCCAACAAGATGTCTTTTAAAAATGGTTCAATAATCAAGACCAAATTACTGCTGAAGCGAAAGTGATTACGATTTTTAAAAAAAAAATATATTTATATAGATCGCAATGAGCTTACCACTAGGAGCATTATTTATATAGCAATAGATTTACCACTGGAGGCGTTACCATTAGGAAAGTTAACTACTCACCACTTGGGCTGCCATCTACATTGCTGTGTAGCCTACAACCCCCCCCCCCCCGCTGCCGGGCTGCCATCTACCTTGGTGGGTAGCCTACAACCCCCCCCCCCAGCTGACTCACCACCAGGGGCGTTGTCTAAAATCCTCAGGTCGAAGGCGTCCTCCCGTCCAGCCCTACACGTCATCTTAGCACCAGAGTCCCACAGAACACTGACGCAGCCAGTTCGGGGTTTAAATAAACCAGGGCCCCCCACGTCAATGACCGTCCCCACATGCCCCTCGCCACCGTCTTCATGTCCATGCCTCCAGTCAGGGCCCCGCACCACTCGATACCCCACTCTTATAGGGGTGTTTTGTTTAACTTGGGGCCTTTCTGTGGGAGTTTGCTGCACTGCTTGACTCTCCTCTTCCTCAAAGAAGTTATGTTTGAAAAATAAATGCAAATAGAAAAATATAAATAGATTTGATACAACATAAAAAAGGGTGAATTAAACAAAAATCACTAATTTGAAAGAGTTCACTATAAAGAAGGAATTGAAAAAAATAGTTCACTATATTTCAGCTAATCTAAGCAAATATATAGAACAGCTTCAGAACAGCTTTCGTATGAGGTTATTACAATAGGACCAATACTGTTGGAAGTTGAAGTAATAAATTTGGGGATTGCAATAATTGAAACGATCTTTTTTTAATAAATTAAACAACGCAGAAAATGTTTCATTCTTCTCATAGTATTAAAAGTGGAAAACAATAATTTCATGATGCCAGGACGCAACCCAGCGTGACGTCATTTGTTATCCTGGGGATGGTTCATACGCCTCTCAGTAGTGCGCATCATCATATTTTTCTTTCTCACTGATCAGTGAAACACCAGAGTGAAACACCAGAGTGAAACACCAGAGTGAAACACCAGAGTGAAACACCAGAGTGAAACACCAGAGTGAAACACCAGAGTGAAACACCAGAGTGAAACACCAGAGTGAGAAACCAAAGTGAAACACCTGAGTGAAACACCAGAGTGAAACACCAGAGTGAGAAACCAAAGTGAAACACCAGAGTGAAACACATTTAGGTTTCTTGTTTACCCTCAATTCCTACAGGACCTGTTGTCTACAGCAACACCTACATGCCACGGTGCTTACTTGGAACACCAGCAGGAAAGATTGTTTACCTGCAAACCATACATACCCTGGTGGTTACCGCAAGACATGCATACCCTGGTGGTTATCCGACACACCAACAGTCCCTGGTATTAACTTACTGCACTCTGAAGGGCATTTATGACTTCATTCATGAGCATAAGTTGCATGAGAGGTCTTTGCAGTTGCTCGATTATCAGCCCCTGGATGAGGAGTTCTGCCAACATTTCATCTATGTCATCTTCACTGTCCTCAATTTTCATTTGACCTAATTTGTAATGAATTAGTTTTGATATTAAACATTTTAAGTATTCTTTTATTAATAGAGTCTTTCATTTATTAAATTTATATTTTAAGACAATGTACACAAAAAATATTTAAAAAAAAAATTCGCACCCACTGCCCCTATTTACTCAATCCATCAATTTTATCATTTCATCCACCAGCAGTCTATCCAAATACCTGCCCATTTCATTGTATCCTTTCATCTTAACCTAACCTGAATAAGCGCCAACAACTACAGCTCACTAACCTCACCTAAGTCGCCAACAACTACAGCTCACTAACCTCACCTAAGTCGCCAACAACTACAGCTCACTAACCTCACCTAAGTCGCCAACAACTACAGCTCACTAACCTCACCTAAGTCGCCAACAACTACAGCTCACTAACCTCACCTAAGTCGCCAACAACTACAGCTCACTAACCTCACCTAAGTCACTTGTGGCTTTTTACCTGCGTCCAGTCCCCAACCAGTTTACACTACAAACCTAATACGGGCAGGTGGTTTTTATAGTAGTTCCCTCCAGAGGTCGGCTTCACACACTTGAGATCCACCGCGCCTCGAAATCCCAACCGATGGTAAGCACATTCACCAGACGCCCAGAGCACGGCCACCTTAGTCCGGTAATACGGGCCACAATCCTCCAAGCCGATGACCATTCCCCTGCCACCCAATCCACCTGTATTTAGGAGAGCCAAAATTAATATTTTAACATAACGAATTTTAACAAAAAATTTAACGAGTAAGTTGTCAGTTTAGTTAACAGGGTTGTGATATATTGGCTAACTTAGTTTCCGTTCAAATCAAACAGACCCCCCCCCTCCACACACACACACACAATAAATAAATAAATAAAATAGAGCTAGTAGTTTACAAAAGAATAAACTACCGAAAAATTCACTGATCAACTTTTTATTGAACGAAATAAATAATTAATCAATTAAAGTCCGTTTGGGGCTAAATATAGAAATAAGTGTTTTATTCGTCGGTGGGTCGATAGATTTAAAATAGGCCCGTATATTTTAAGTAAAGTAAACAACCCCTTAAAACAAAGTTCTTCGTGTAGATCCTTTAGATCAATTTTACAATCCTGTGCGTTAACTTCGCTTTTGTTCCTGGCTGACAAAATTTTCAGACGGCTAATTTACCCACTTGCCGTCAACCTACCGAGCTGAAACTTGGCACATGGACTTGCTGTCGACGACGGAAAAAACTGACTTTGGGGGGATGGGCTTGTGGGTTGGGGGAGGGGGGAATTTAATAGCGTGTGTTGTCATCGGCAACGAGTCACTGTGCCAAGTTTCAGCTCAATAGGTTGAAGGGAAGTGGGTAAATTGGCCGTCCGAAAATTTTGCCACCTAGCCAGAAACATACGAACAAAATCGAAGTTAATATAAAGGATTAAAAAACAGCAACAAGGAAACCCTGGTATATTCTTAAACCTATAAGAGATTATCTGCAGATTGATCAAGTGAAACTTAACATTCCATTAACATTTTTGTTAAATTTCCCGTAAAGCTTGGAAAGGAGATGGAGTGGCGCTTACAAAAGTTTGTCAGGCCTGGAACATGAGCGGAGCTAAGACAACAAAAAAGCCTGCTCCAAATCACAGGGATTGAATTGGTAGCTTAAATGTATAGTTTTTCTTTGATAACATTTATTGCGTCTTAGAAATGTTGGGCAATCAAACTGTATCTTCTTCCATTGGGATCCGGTAAATATACGGTAAATTACACAGCAGATCTATCCATCAACAAATCCTGTTCAAATAAATCAAATTCTCCGTGGCCAGGACAAGTTGCACCCCCTTTTGTTCTTACCGTCCTTGTCTCCCCATGACCAGTCCTTGCCTCGGCAAACAACGGAGCCAGAGAAAATGCCCAGGGCTTGGTGTTTCTGGCTGCTGCTCTCTGATCTCTTCGGTACTTTCACTCTACAATGATGTTGTTAGAGGATGTTAGAGGATGTTAGAGGATGTTAGAGATAGATACTGAGGCGTGAGGTTGGGGGATGTGGGCCGTGTACTAATGAAATTAAATTGATAAATGTACTGTTTATATTATAAAAGGATTAAAATGTCCACTGATCCTTTCGGCCAAACCACTTGATCAGCTAAAATACAGGAGGATAAGTGTTCAAAGATGTTACCAGTGCGTTTGGAATGGGAAAAAAATATATTAAAAGGATCGAGGTACAAGCTTGTAATAAGTTGGAATATTTCGTTTTGATTTTTAAAAAAAAAAATGATTTCACACATTTTAGAATTCTAAGGATTTTATTATATGTTGCCGAGTGGTTTGGTGGTGGTCACTACAGTTTTGAATATTTACACAAACAGCATGAGGTCTTGAGAACTATAAGTTCATCAATTGTTCTCGGAGTGTGTTAAATAAGAACAAGGAGAAGATAAAGGGAAGAAAAGTTACACTATAGAATAGGTACAGCATAGAAGAGGTACACTATAGAATAGGTACAGCATAGAAGAGGTACACAATAGAATAGGTGCAGCATACAAGATGTACACAATAGAATAGGTACAGCATAGAAGAGGTGCACAATAGAATAGGTACAGCATAGAAGATGTACACTATAGAAGAGGTACAGCATAGAAGAGGTACAGCATAGAAGAGGTACAGCATAGAAGATGTACACTATAGAATAGGTATAGCATAGAAGAGGAGCAGCATAGAAGAGGTGCAGCATAGAAGAAGTACACTATAGAATAGGTACAGCATAGAAGAGGTACAGCATAGAAGAGGTACAGCATAGAAGAGGTACAACATAGAAGAGGTACACTATAGAATAGGTACAGCATAGAAGAGGTACAGCATAGAAGAGGCACATCATAGAAGAGGTACACTATAGAATAGGTACAGCATAGAAGAGGTACAGCATAGAAGAGGTACAGCATAGAAGAGGTACAGCATAGAATAGGTACAGCATAGAAGAGGTACAGCATAAAAGAGGTACAGCATAGAGGAGTTACAGCATAGAAGAGGTACACTATAGAATAGGTACAGCATAGAAGAGGTACAGCATAGAAGAGATACAGCATAGAAGAGGTACACTATATAATAGGTACAGCATAGAATAGGTACAGCATAGAAGAGGTACAGCATAGAATAGGTACAGCATAGAAGAGGTACAGCATAGAATAGGTACAGCATAGAAGAGGTACAGCATAGAAGAGGTACAGCATAGAATAGGTACAGCATAGAAGAGGTACAGCATAGAAGAGGTACAGCATAGAATAGGTACAGCATAGAATAGGTACAGCATAGAAGAGGTACAGCATAGAAGAGGTACACTATAGAATAGGTACAGCATAGAAGAGGTACAGCATAGAAGAGGTACAGCATAGAAGAGGTACAACATAGAAGAGGTACACTATAGAATAGGTACAGCATAGAAGAGGTACAGCATAGAAGAGGCACATCATAGAAGAGGTACACTATAGAATAGGTACAGCATAGAAGAGGTACAGCATAGAAGAGGTACAGCATAGAAGAGGTACAGCATAGAATAGGTACAGCATAGAAGAGGTACAGCATAAAAGAGGTACAGCATAGAGGAGTTACAGCATAGAAGAGGTACACTATAGAATAGGTACAGCATAGAAGAGGTACAGCATAGAAGAGATACAGCATAGAAGAGGTACACTATATAATAGGTACAGCATAGAATAGGTACAGCATAGAAGAGGTACAGCATAGAATAGGTACAGCATAGAAGAGGTACAGCATAGAAGAGGTACAGCATAGAATAGGTATAGCATAGAAGAGGTACAGCATAGAAGAGGTACAGCATAGAATAGGTACAGCATAGAAGAGGTACAGCATAGAAGAGGTACACTATAGAATAGGTACAGCATAGAAGAGGTACAGCATAGAAGAGGTACACTATATAATAGGTACAGCATAGAATAGGTACAGCATAGAAGAGGTACACTATAGAAGATGTACAGCATAGAAGAGGTACAGCATAGAAGAGGTACACTTTAGAAGAGTTACAGCATAGAAGAGGTACAGCATAGAAGAGGTACACTATAGAAGAGGTACAGCATAGAAGAGGTACAGCATAGAAGAGGTACACTATAGAAGAGGTACAGCATAGAATAGGTACAGCATAGAAGAGGTACACTTTAGAAGAGTTACAGCATAGAAGAGGTACAGCATAGAAGAGGTACAGCATAGAAGATGTACACTAACTATAGAATAGGAATACGGGTTTTAAAAAAAAACTCTGGTCATCAAATCCTACCAACTGGTTTGTTCATGAACTAATGGCAAGTTGTTTTGTTTTTCTTCTGGCAGCTCAAGATTATAACGAGCAATTTTGTTGGGTTCGTTTAGTATCCTGGCAGTATGTGGTCTCACGTAGCTTAAAACGGTATATGTAAGTGTGTTAAGAAGTGCGCCCAACAGTACTCCTTAACCGGCTGTCCCCCCTACCCTAAACCCCCACCCCCTTGTCCGACACCCAGTACCACAGTTTGAAACACTACCCGGTATCTGACGCGCTGTCACGTCTGATAAACTCGTGTGACGTGTCGTGTTTATCACTCATGTAGCACTCCGTGCACAGGTTGACGTGACCGCACTGTGAGCAGGTCCATCTCATGCCAACAATCCCAGCCTGCTTGCAGCTGTGACAGTTCACTGTGTCGTGTTTTACTCCTGTGAAGGGTGAAAGAGTAGCGACATGAGAATGACAGCGACACAGGGAGACAGAGGTAGAGACACAGCCACTCAGAGATAGAGACACAGCCACTCAGAGATAGAGACACAGCCACTCAGAGATATAGAGACCCGGAGAGTCAACCTTAGCATCAAGATGGTCTCAAGCTTTCAATAGCCATAGTTCGTAGCTTTCAATAGCCATAGTTTATAGTTTTCTATGGCCATAGCTTATAGATTTCTAAATCCAAGTTTATAGATTTCTATAGCCCTAGTTTATATGACTATAAGCAATAGTTTGTAGCAATAACAATGGAAAACTCGAAGACCCGGGCGCTACTTAGACTTACCACACGGCCCACTGTCCAGAACATGGAGGTCGTAGCGGCCAGCCTCACCGGCTCGATAGCCAATTCTGGCGCCACCATCCCACACCACGCTCGCTGTCTTCCCCGACGGGTCGACTTCCGTGACGGTGCCAACATGACCTTCACCCCCATCGCCGTCTCCCCAGCTCCAATCGGGGCCACGTACGACTCGAAGGCCGGCTCTCATGGCACCTCGTCAACTTAGCCAAGATAACCTGATGAGCAGATTGATGAGAACAGCTTGGCTGCTCTCAAGTGTGGCATCGGATGTCAACAACATTGAACGAAACAAATTATATTTACGAGTGGTCAAAATAAATGAAACAAACAGCCTAAAAACTAAGTTTTTCGTATAAATCCTTAATAAAAATGAATTATCGAGCAATATAGGGGTGGGGGTGGGGGGTTGGGGGGTGGGTGGTGGGGGTGGGGGGAGGGGCGGTGAACATTTGACAAAACATGCAGACAAGTAACGCGGACTATAAGAATCCCAATGCTCCCAAGCGCATTTTGTTCACGCCCCTGAACTTTGTTATTTTCTAGTGACCCACCCGCTGTTACACCGTGGATTTATTTCACCAAATGTTTCAGAAAATTACGAGACAATATTTCGCACCAAACGCACTCGCGATATTTTCTTTAAAAAAAAAAAAAAGAATCTCAGATAGCGCAGTAATCGGGAATTTTATTTGTGGATCGGTGTCATCATATCTGATTCATCGTCTCATTGAACAACAGAGAAAAAAAACAAAAAAAACCACCTGATTTCGGGTGTTGAGGTTGTGGTGTGGGGATGAACATTTAAAAAAAAAATTAGAATGTGCTGCCCTCGGTAACGAGTCTATTTGCAAAGTTTCAGCACGATAGGCTGACGGGAAGTGGGTCAATCAGCCGTCCAAGATTGTCGCCAGCCAGCCAGCCAGGCACCCACGAACAAACGCGAAGGTAATATAAAGTATTTAAAAAAAAAAAAAGTTGGAAGATTTGGAGGCGTGCTACGGTAGTAAATGTTGTGCCTCACGCCATACTTGTACAAGGAGTGATCTTTAACTTGTTGATTTCTATCGTAATTCCTGGAAACTTGATGCAAAAAAAATTACACGCGCATATCAGTCTAAAATTTGTGTGGTGTTTACATGAAATTTGAAATAGATGGATTATGTTCAAGCGTATTGTTGATACATTTTCTACAGACTTAAACGGCGTTTTTGACCTCTTTCCTAACCCACTTAAAGGAGTGCTATTTATTTCACTGCCTGCATCTAGAACACTCTCAAATGAAACAAGGTCTACAAGTTTACAAATACAATATCTGTCGGTCGGCTGAATTTTCTAAGGAAACTATTTTAGGGCAGCGATCTTGGCCTATTTACTTCTCTTTTTTAGTCATATGGACGGCCGCTACGCTGTGTGGCTATGCTATGTGGCTATGCTATGTGGCTATGCTAGGTGGCTATGTTGTGAAAACAAAAAAACAACACACAAATGGACGTGAAAACTTGTTTTTACTATTAAACACAGACATCATTACATTTCTATTAAACACAGACATCCTTACATTTCTATTAAACACAGACATCATTGCATTTTATTAAACACAGACATCCTTACATTTATATTAAACACAGACATCATTACATTTATATTAAACACATACATCATTACATTTCTATTAAACACAGACATCCTTACATTTATATTAAACACAGACATCATTACATTTCTATTAAACACAGACATCCTTACATTTATATTAAACACAGACATCATTACATTTATATTAAACACAAACATCATTGCATTTATATTAAACACAGACAACATTACATTTATATTAAACAAAGACATCGTTAAATTTTTTAGAACACAGACATCATTAAATTTCCCTTGAACACAGACAATGTGACATTACGTTAATTAGGAGGGAAATAGCTTTAAATGGCAACACATCTACGGTGAAAATTTGAATCAAAATTTATTTTATTCTATTTGAATAACGAGTGTTATCATGTTAAACGAGGCTGAATGTCAAACGAGGCTGAATGTCAAACGAAGCTGAATGTCAAACGAGGCTGAATGTCAAACGAGGCTGAATGTCAAACAAGGAAAATCTCTAACAAGGCTGAATGTCAAACAATGCTGAAGGTCAAGGCTGAATGTCTGACCGAAGTTAATTTAAATCTACTTCTTGAGCTCCGCTGATAGGATTCAGTGCATTACTATATTGTCGTCTACTGAGACATACGTTTTACCAGTCTTGATTACTGAATATTAGAAGCAGAAAAAACTTAAATGACTGACAAAAAGCATGTTTTTTTTTAAAAAATAGACATACCTTTAATAGCTTGAAAATACCTTTAGTAGCTTGAAAATACCTTTAGTAGCTATAAAAATACCTTTCAATACCTGTAGAATGATAACCTCGTAGCTTAAATATATACTTTTTTTATGCGATACGAGCAGAGAACTTTGTTGTCCCCAAAATGTCTTATTTCATTTACATTTCTCTAAGCTTCACGTGACACATGGTGCGGTGGTTCTTAAACAGTACGAAATTTCACCCCAGAATAGTGTAAATAAGACGTCATAAATGAGTGACTAGTCTAGATGAAAAGAATCAATTTTAATCTTAAAATGGTAACTATAAATTAACTATTTGCGCGCATCTTAATTTTTTTTTAAAGCAGACATCAAAACATTTATTCAATCTCCTGATTGACTTGAGTGTCATGAGGTTAAGAACCGTCTGCTTGCCTTGGATCCAAAGATGTGCAGATTTCAATATTTGCTTCACCGCTTAACCGTGACGTGACGTAATGAAGTATCTACATTTTCCCTTAAATGTGACACATACTTACGTAAGGGGTGTAGGTAAAGCTTGGAAGCGGCGCCCCAACCCCACTTTTACACTTTTTGCATTTGTGCCTCCCTGTATTTAAAGTTAAAATTTAATATACTTTCACATCCTAATTTTGGGCACCTTAAATATCTGAGGCCCATTGCAGCCGCTGGGGTTAGCCAAGGCTGAATTGGCCGCTTCGGACGCAGAGAAAGTACTTGGGTATTTAAGTTAATTTATTTAAATTTAATTTAGTGTTATGCAAGCAATGCAGAGGCGTAGCGTGGTGGGGGCAGGGGGGGACAGATGTCCCCGGGCGCCAGCTAGTTAGGGGCGCCAAAATGTGCTTTGAAATTATTTTATTGATGAAAATAACGGGTTTCAGAGTTGAAAAAAAGAAAAGGGGGCGCTAAAAATGGATCTTGTCCCCGGGCGCGAATCTTGTCCCCGGGCGCCAAACACCCTCGCTACGCCACTGAAGCAATGCCTAGTCCAATATTTAGGAACGTCATGTGAGTATTTCGTTTTTACAAATCACTTTCAAAAGCTCATATACATCACATGACGTAGAAATGGAGGAAAAAAAAATGAAACGTTGGTGGCCAAAGTAAGCCTATGATCAATGACCAAAGCCGTACGCTGTGCCGTGTGGCGTTCTTTGAAGCACACTGACAGGCCAGCCCTCACACATTTCTGGCGTCGTAGTAATTATTTATCCCGGTGTGGCTAGAGGTACCCGGGTACCTATAGCAGCAAATAGCTATTCGGACCCAGCTGGTCACGTGAGGTTTTTATAATATTCGGTTGGTCACGTGATGGTTATGACGGATACTTCCTGTTCTGATTCCTGTTGGGTTGCCATCTTAAAGCCATACTTATCAAGCGAGAAATCTGCCATACTTTGAAGACGTTGATGTGGCGTTGAAAAAATAGGAAGAACAATGTACAGCTAAAAGCAAGTGAGAATACGTTTATGTTTATAATTTTATTGTATTTTTAAATTCTATTTTAAATATAGTTCTATAATCATTAACATGACATCATTCAAGATCAAAGTTGCTTTTTTTGGCGGCAAATTGGCTACTGTCTTATCTGTAATTGTAATGAAAAGTTTGGCTGCGACTATTCGGACCCGGTATCAGAAGTGGGTACTTCAATTTTAATTCACCGCAAAAATTATTATTATTATTCACACTTTCCATAAAACAAATGTTCTTTTGAATAAACAAACAATTCGGAGAGATCAGCCCGCGGCGGCCATCTTGGTTATCGTGACCCACGAACTTACCTAAATGTATCCTTAAACCTAACCTGAACCCTAAATGTATCCCTAAACCTAACATGAACCCTAAAATGTATCCCTAAACCTGATCAATCTGAATTAGCTTAAAAAACTTTTATTCAAAAATTATTGTACATTATTTCATATTTCCATTAAAAATTAAAACACTTCACAGTTCCAATAAAACTAAAACAAATGTTATTTTAAATAAAAACATACATACTTCTTTAAAGGTCCTCCGCTACTGTAGTGGCCAAAATTGAACAATATCGTCTAGAATGGCGTTGAAGACATAAAAACCATTTACTTTAACACGTTGACGCCACATGAACTCACACATTGACAAGTCGAGCATATGTCTGTGTGTGCCGTTGTGGTGCTTGTTTCTCTCTTTTGCAGATTTCCCCAAACGTTTGATGCTTTGGGTATTGGCTATTGGCACCTGAGTTTGGATCCAAAAACTTAACAGAATAAATGACCGTTTGATGAGTCAATCCCGGAGTGGTGCCAATTGCATTATATGCTCTCTATTGATCTGACATGACTGTTGTGCCCAGCAGGATATGTGCTGTGATTATCGGCATAAGTGTGATGTGTAGCTGCTGATCTATCTTGTACACAAAACATGCAACACTCACTAATCTCCTGACAAATGCCTCCAGAGACCCATTGTTGTGGCAAAACTCGCCCGGCATGATTTTTTCTGCACGTAAACAGACTCGTCGATTTCAACTGAGAATAAACATGACTTACCTGTGTAAATTATGTGAATTTTTTTATGGATGACGCATGAATGGATCCTAACACATGTGTTTTGGGAAATAAGGCCCATGGAGGCCCTTTAGACACCCCTGGCACAGAGTTCTCCTTTTCCTGCCCTCGGGGTACTTTTCTGTTGCTTCAGACAGAGCGATCCTTTTCACCATTGTGCAGCCAATTATGGTTTATTTGAGCTGGGTGTTACTGAGAAAGTTGTCTGCATACTTATTAGTTATTATTCTCTTTCACAAACATTTTGATATATTGTGTAAACATTAGCATAAGCACTCAAATGGGGTGCTTATCCCATGAGGCATATTTAAAGGCTCTATTTTTTCTAAAAATTCACAGGGGTCATCTCTATCCAATTCAGAAATCCTAATCCAAGGATTCACAACATTATCATTAACTTAATCATTTTGATTGTCTTCATTACTTTACTGATTGTTTTTTTCGTCAGTATCAGATTCACTGCTAGACTGCGAGAAATCAAGAGGGTTACGTCCCAAGAGGGTTAACGAAAAAGCTTTCGTGTGACTAGCTCTCCTACCAGCAATGCTGCTAGTGCATGAATTTCAAATATCCTAGTCCAGAGTTTCCCAAGCGTTTTGGAGTCACAGCACCGTTGCTGCACCCACGTCTTTTCAATTTTGCTCTAAGCCACATTCTTTGTGCACTGTAAAATAGCACCTTTTAAGCAATCTAATCCATTTTTGAAACCTTATACTTATAAAAGAAGACATACCTCAATAACTTTACTTGACTCTTATCAAGTAGAGTACCAAGTAGGTTGGAGAACTAGTGAAAAATACCACCTTAATTATCAATGGCTTGCATTAAGTCCATATATTTTTTAACACTTCAGGTTGCAGCAGGACACAGTCTGGGAGCCTCTGTCATAGTCAATTACATGCCATAATAAACACATATCTTTACATTTTCTCTTAACACCTAGCATCACCCTAATCCCCCTTCCAATAATAAATATTAGTATCTTGATCCTTTGAATGTACTTTATATAAAGATAAATCCAGCTGTGCATGTAAGAAATATCAAAAGATTGTATTGGAATGGTTAGTTTCACTGATTAGGTTAGGGTAAAGTCAGGCACGTTCCTAATTTAGTTAAAATTAGATAAAAATCCCTAAAAAATCTAAATTTCCTTCCGACATATTGAGTGCATTTTTGCTGTAAAAGAAATAATAAAAAAATGCAAAAGAGCTATTTAGATTGATTGCTTCTTATATTTAGATTGATCTGTCGCTATAGCATACATTTTTTTGGTTAAAATCATAGTAGTAATAATCAAGAGTTCCATCTTGCAGGTTAGAATTATATTACCATTGATCTGTGACAAAAAATCTTATTTAAATTTTTAAAGATTCATTACTGTAGTGCAGTTGTAGTTTAAATCTTGCACTGAGCTTGACGTGACCATTTTGAAGGTTTTCTTTTGTTCATTTAACACCACCTCCCTAATTCCAATAGTGGTTGGACTATTTAATAGATTAAATAAACAAAGCTATTCAACTTTCCCTTAGAGAACCAGGAATTTTTTGTCGAAACACCCATGTAAACATGGCTGGTGTAAAAGCAATGATTACACCAAGTGTGTGATTAATTTTTTTGGTACTTTTTATGATGGTAACTTTCAGGTTAAAAGTGTTCATAGGATATTGTCTTCATATTAATGCAAGCTTGCGCTCTAATATAATAAAGTTTCTGTCTTCTACTAATTAATGTATTATTTTACTTCCAGGTTAAAGTTGTTGTTTTCACAGAGATCACTTGAAGACCCCCATCACTGCTAGAATTCACAGCTGCTCTTATGATGAATGTGCAGGAGGAATCATGACATGCCAGGAGAATGACTGGTCAACATTTTACTTCAGGTAAATCCAGTCCTTTTTATTCTATTTATTTTTCATTACCCATGCCACTAATTTAAAAAAACAATTTTTGGTTTTATTTTTTTACATTTTAACTTGATGCTTGATTTATCAGACTGGGTAATAATCTTGAGGTAACTTGCCATTATTGGGATCTTGGAAATTTATTCCCAATGGATCTTAACTCTCAAAAGACTAGATTTTTCCAGTTTTTAATGGCCTTGAATATATCTTATTCTTCACTGTGTCTCATGGCTGTAATTTTGTAGCTACCTACAAGTGTTATATATCATTTTAAAGGTAATTGGATGCTTTTTAATTGATATTTGGTGTTTGTTCAAAATATCCTTGCTAAATTTGATTTTGTTATTATTTTTGATCAAACAAATTTTTTTTTAGAGTCGACAAAAACATAACATCACAGTTTTACAAAGAAGGAAAAAAAAAGTGTTTCCAATTAAATCAATAAAATTGATATTTTATTATAATCTGTTCAATACTACAAAACATATTCAATTTTCAAAAGAATAGACTCATGAATAAAAAAGTTATGACTTTTTGTAAGCAACATATCATTCAAGGAAATATGCTAGAAAAAGTCAAAATTATTTTCAAAAAATAATAATTTTTTTTTCAAAGGAAAACATATACTGAATCATATTATCCCTTAGAGGATTATTATTAAGTATTATTTTAGAAGAAATGAAGTAATGCTTCGCCAAGACCATGCATATAAAATTCTTGAAAACAATGTCTTTATTTAATAAAACATACACATGTATCAAAAGAAAGCCTGTGACATATGCTCTGATCATTTTACCCTGTTTTGGTAACACACAATTACATTTTTTGTTATTGTCATGTCACGGCGCACGATGTAAAGATTTCTGGCTTTACAGTAACGGGTTCATCATCAAAGATGTCATTTGTTACCTAAATTTTTCATTAATTGCAACACTTTCTTGATGCTGAGACAGTTCATTGTATTTTGCATGGAGATACATAAGGGTCTCCCAATTTTGCACAGCATTTTCCTTTATTTTCAGTATCAGAAACTTTTAGGAAAATCAATATAGCCTTGAATATGTCCTTAGTACTAATGGCCTTGCTCATTGTCCATCATAAAAGGATTTCCTGGACATTTCTTATAAAATTAAGAGCCTTATAAGTCCTGCATTCATAATAAGTAGCTAAAGCCCCCTTCAATGATGTTATAATAGTACCAATTTTTGAAAACACAAAATTTCTGCGGCCCATTGTCCTGCGCACACTGCTTACTAATAACCAACCAAATCTGTAGTAAAGTAGAGATTGAAAATGTCTATTTGATTTTGAAATCTCCTTAAATCCTCTCTTGTTTTATCATCATGAAGCAATAATGCTTTGTACCTCTGGTCTAAATGCAGCAAAGAGTCCCACAGTCTTTTGTCATCATAACCCATTGTATTCATAGATGCTGTCAAAATATAAAAAAAAAAATTAGTTTAGCTAAAATAAAATTTACAATATGAATAAAAAGATTTCTAAATATTCAACAATCTGCCTAAATTACTTTTACTTCAACTTTTCATTGAAAAGAGAACACAGCTGATTGTTACATAAAAGCCTTGGCCTTGTATGGCATTGTTTACATTTTGCTAACTGAAATGTAATAATATTAAAATAATTGTATAACTACAAATTAGTTCCAATAAAAACAAATATATAATTTAATCTATTGAAGAATTTTATACTACTGGCACTTGAATAAAACTAATGTTAGGGCTAATAATAGTGCTAAGAAAGTATCACAGTATGCGTGAGTAGAGTATGAATGAAAAAAAGTAAACAAACCTTGTTACTATTATTATGATAATTTACTGAATTCTCGATATCAGACACATCTGAAGTGCTATCTTAATCAAAAATATTCTTCTAAGTAAGAATATTTGTCCATTTCAAGCTTATAATCATAGCACTCCATAGCAACGTTTTAGTGTGTAGTAACAGTGAACCAGAATTGTGGCAAAATATAAGTAAATGTCGGAAAGGAAAATTTATGAATGGACAAGTTGCTACCAGATTTCTTCAAGAACTAGTAGAATAAACGATTTTTCTTTATTGCCAAATAGAAATTTAACATTCCAAAATAGTAAATATTTATTTTTGCCTTTTAATAATATTTTTATATATATATTAGGGGTCGTTTTTTTCACCCGTCATATATAAGACTGATTTTTCAATCTCTCGTCTTTTGAGAGTTAAGCCGACCACAATCTTAGTTTTGGTCAGGAAAACCCTGAAAAGTGTGTAATCTGCTTATTAGTGTACTCTTTCAGTTTTGGCTGGGAAATTATTTTAAAGGTTTTCATTGAAACCTTAAAAATAATTGCTTATTAAAAAGACTTAAAACTATTAAACATTCAGTATTATCTATAACAGCGACTCACTTCACTTTTCTATATATGTATACCGTAATCACACTGAACAGAATCAGTCATATGCTCACACACTGACACAATCTTATTGTTTTCTATAATAGAATCAATGTACCTGGTGAAAACCTCCTGTGACCGACTCAAAAGCCCACTTATACCATTGAAATATTTTTTGTGTAAATAGGTCTTTGAATAGGGATCTACAGTACATACTGAATTTTGATTTATAGCCCTGTCTAGACTTAATTATGTGTTGATCATTCTTAAACTTCATCCAAAATTTCAAATTAAATAATTATAATAAGTATGCCGCTAAATGGGAGAAATAGAGATAGATAAACAGATCAATTTGTTAATGCTGATCATTAGTAGGGTCCTGGCCTGTTTCACCACATCCTTCGATTCAGACATCATCATCATAGGTGCTACAGCCCATCATAGGGGCCTGGTCTGCTCTACAACATCCTCCCTTTTAAGCTGACCTTGACTTTACACTTCCAGGTGATTTTAGTCCTTTACAACTCAATCCATATCAGTCTTGGTCGACGGATGAGCCGTTAACCCCCTAGGCTTCTGTCTGTAGATCACTTTTGCTGCTCTACAATCTAATATCCTCTCAAGGATTCTTGCCCAAAGCAGCCTGCACCTTTAAATTGCAGCAACTATGGATGGTTCCGGTACTGAAAATGTTCATTAGGAAATTGCATCAGCGGGCTGTCGAGCTAGTACATTAGCTCTTTATGCCCTCCCCAAAGCACACACACCCTCACTCCCCAAGCCTGAGTTATCGGGCTGGGAAGCAGAAAGTTGGAGATTTCCCTTTGCCAGGACAGGCTCACTCCATCGAGTACCAGTGGAGGTCACCCCAGCACAAGGACATGCGGTAGACCGGTGATGCTTCTCTCACAGCATCAGGAGTCGGGATGGTGTATTTACATCCTAAAATCTTACTCTGCCCATCCCTGGGAACGCCCGAAGCCGTTGGATACAGAT
This sequence comes from Lymnaea stagnalis, assembly GCA_964033795.1. Taxonomy (NCBI): domain Eukaryota; kingdom Metazoa; phylum Mollusca; class Gastropoda; family Lymnaeidae; genus Lymnaea; species Lymnaea stagnalis. The sequence goes on along the minus strand of CAXITT010000212.1, from coordinate 1,072,299 downwards.
TTCTACACTGGGTTTCTACCTTGAAACTAATTTACAAAGCAGCTCGGACGAAACGGTTGCCTAGGTACAACTACTTTAACTGCTATGTAAATAGAACCATTGACATGAGTTGCCACTGCCCACCTCATGCCTCGTATCCTTAAAGGGCAACATGTAATCATGCTCCCTACCCTGTTTTTGCCGTTTTATTTCCAGCTGCAGATTTTCCACAGCTGGTAGCCCTTTCAGTGCTTCCATTTTCGGCAGATACTATGCATACTCTTTGTCTGCCAGCATAGGCTCACGCAATAATGGTGGTTTTGGTTCAAGTCTTGCGCTAGGGGGCAGCACCTCTTTAGCCAGCAAGCCACTACAAACTTGTCAACCAGAGCCTCAGGATATATATATACCCATTCATCATTATCTAACACTGGACTGTATATTTTTCTGAGGATTTTCCAGGTATTGAACAGGTTCTCTTCTTTTGTCTGGCTGTTTTGCATTACCACTGGTCTTATGATAATAAAAGTTGTGTATAGGGCCATCATAGTTTTCCTTGAGAGATGTCTGCTTCTTAGTTGTAGCTCGTGTAGGCCGAAATATGAAGAATGGCCTGCTTTTATCCTTTCTTTCATCTCTGTCATTATTTCATCTGTCTCTCTCTGGTGTGTTTGTTTACTTTGATTTTGTCCCCTGTGTGTCTGATATGTGACATTAACATACACTTTGTATTTGCTTCATTTACCTTTAGAGGTAACTCTTCTAATTCATGGAATGCTTAAATTATATCAATGCTGCTTCTCCACGGTAAAGCTATGTTGTCTGCATATGCCAGGTATTGCACTGGTTCGGCTTTTAAAGTTGGTTTGTGTCCTGATGGTTGAGATTCTGATACGTTGTTTGTGATAGTTCATCCTGTGCTCACATGTATGTGTCTCTGGAAGTTGTTTATGATAGTTCATTTGGTGCGCACATGCATGTTTCTCATAACGCTTTCCAAAGGGATGTTAAATAGGATACATGCCAGTGAGTGTCCTTGACTCAGTGGCCCTGATTAATATGAAAGTTCCTCAAGTACTCTTCCTGTACTTTGATTCTTTTTTGGAGGTAGCCATCGTCATGTATAAACCAGGTAAGTTTGTTAGAAACTCCAAGTTTTTATAGTGCACTTTGCAGATATTTTCTGTCTAAGTTGTTGTGTAGTCCACAAAGGTTGGTGTATGGCAGACCTGTTTACTCTTACGATTTTGGCATACAATGTACGATTTTGAGGTGTATAGATTGTATATACTGTATGCTTTTATTACTATGAATATAACGTATTAAATGACTTTGTGATGATATTGTACGATTTTAAGAGGTTGAGGGTAAACAGGTCTGGTATGGGGATGTTGTATTCTTAGCATTTCTTCTGGAGACATCTTGAGGTCAAAATATGATCTTTGATGGGTCTATTCTGTCTAAATTCAAATTGATAGTCACCCAGAATATGTTCAGTAAACTTTTTCAGTTTTCTTGCTATTAATTTGTTGATGATTTTGTAGGTTACATTAGGAAGATTCCTCTGTAATTTGAGCATTCCAGTTTAGATCCTCACATGTGAATTGAGCGCAGTACCCCTTTTTATTTGACATTTCTCTTCTTTCTGCCAAATTCTTGATATGAGGCTCTATATATGTCTATGCAATTCGTTTTCACTTAGTTTTATAAGTTCCACGGTGATAAGGTTGGGTCCTGGGGCTTTATTATTTTTCATGGTAAAGATCACGCTTTTTGTTTCATAGTTGGTTGGCTGACCAAAGGGTACAGTTCTTGTGGTAGTTTGTAATCCTCATTGGCTCCACCATAAGAGCCATTTAGCATCCCTTCAAATTGTTGTGCCCTTCTAGTAACTTTTCTGTGATCAGTTCCTTATCTATAATGTTGATAGGATTCCTAATAAATGCTGCTAGTTGTGCTGTATGCATGAATAAACAAATTCATGTCTTAATTGAAAGCTATTTTATTTTGTAAAAAAATGTGATAATTAAAATATTTTTTATCTTCCCTTATTATGGTATAGGCTATATTTTAGAATGAAAACCTAAAAACATGTTAAAGTTTAGACTGTAATGATTTGAAGAAGTTTTTTACCATTTGTGCTGGTCCTCACTGTCCATCAAATACATTTGCCTTTGTAAAACATACAACACAGTATAGCTTAAACTTTTTCACAGCACTCCCATGTATTTCCAAAAATCTTGTTTAATCTGGGCCGGGGGGTGGGGGTGTGTGTTTAGCCAGCCTTAGTAAACAACACTGGCTATATTTTTTAAATTTTCTGAAAAGGGGATGCAGGGTAACAATGCATCTTTTTTCAGGTTTGCTCAGTTCCTTTTACCTAACCTGATTGCTACCTCTCCCCATTTTTAATATTTTTTTTTGCTTGTCTCGCTCGCTCTCTTGTTTTTCTATTTACCTGACAAAAGTTCTGAGGATGTCTGAAATTTTTCAGCACTAAGGCATTTAACTTTTTATTTTAGTTACTCTATTAGTTTGGCTAAGGCTCCTTCTCTAACCAGGCTTATTAACTTCAGGATCACAGTCCTAATACGATGTCCATTACTATCGTTCCTGGTTCTTGTTTGTGGTTTGGATTTTGTAAGATATTTTTACATGGCTGCGTTGTTACCCCTCAACCATTTGGGGGCTGCTCCTTTAAGCTCTCTAGGTAGTGCCTTTATTTTTGGATCCCCCCACTTCCAAGAAGATTCTATTTTAGTCCACCGCTGGTATTTTATTTCCTTAGAAGCCATCATATGCTGTAGGTTTCCCTTATCTGCCACCTAGGAAGGCACTCGATGGAAGATAAATATGCACAAGAGCTTACCCCACCTAATCATCTAAAAGGTTTGATGTCCTCCTAATGGAGGAGTTAAAAATGAAAGGTTCTTTTCAACTCACTGCCCCTTGAAATGTAAATACATGCCTATCTCTGAGTTAATGTCTCCCATAATCTTCAAACTGCACCAAGTTGGATGTCACCTTGTGATGTGTATGCATAAGGTGAGGTGTGTACATAAGGTGGGTTGTACGCCCCAGATTGGAAAACAATTCCATTAACCAAAGAGATGTTGTAGAATAGATTATGTAAGCCTACATATATTGTACACAGTACAGGGGAGAGAACGCAGCCATAATGTCCTATGTTCCCTAAAGTGTTCATTAATTGCTACATTTTTATGATGCTGATACAGTTCTTTTTATTTTGCATTAAGGAACATAAGAGTCTCCCAATTTTGCACAGCTTGTCTCCTTTATTTTCAGTATCAGAAACTTTTTGGAAACTCAGTATGGCCATGAATCTATCCTTAGTCATATTTCATCAAATAAGGATTCCCTGGACCACAGTCTTGTAAAATAAGTACTGTTTTCATAATAAATCCTCTTAGGTGATAAAACCCTTCAATGATGTTATACCAATTTTATAAAACAGAAAGTTTCTTTGGTCCATTGTCCTGCACATTGCATATGCAAAATATATGCAACCAAATTTGCAGTAAATTAGAGTTTGAAAAAGTCTATTTGCTTTTGAAATCTCCTTATATCTCTCTTGTTTAAACATTCATTAATAAGCAGTATGCTTTTTATGTCTGGTCTAAATGCACAAATCCACTTTGAGTCCCACAGTCATTGTCATCATAATCATACTCATCGACATCTGCCCATCATAGATGCTGTCAAAATATATTTAAATTTAATTAATTTAGCTCAAACACAAAATTTACAATCTAAATAAAAAGACATCAAAATAGAAAACAATCTGCCTCAATTACTTTTAATTCAACTTTTCATTGAAAAGGGAACTCCGCTGATTGTCAACAAAATAATTGCCATGGATACAGCAATGTTTACATTTGACATTGGGCTAACTGAAAAATAATAATATAAAAATCATTTTATAAATACACATTAGTTTAAGTTAAAACAAATAAATAATGCATTCTATTTTTTATAACCATTTACGAATTTTACACTACCATGAAGAAAGCTAATAATAGGGCTAAGAAGTAGATATCACACTATTAGTTGAGTAGAAATGAAAAATGTAAACACAACTTATTTACTATTATTATGAAAAGGGTTTGGAAATGTATGGGGGGGCATGTAATTAATGTTAGATGAGACACTTTTTCAAGGTCACTACACTTTACTGAGACGTTAGCAAGCCTCAAATTTGAAATACCCGATATTTTTTTAATGCTTTTTCTATAAGGGAATATGGGAGGTGGTGATATGAAACCTTTTTGTGTGTTCATATGGGGAGTGGGGCAAAAATGGTTGTGAAGAACTGCTGTAAGTGGTGGGGGTTGTACAATAGCTTAACAATAATTATAATCATTGGTCAAAACTAACACCCCTCCTTAGTTTAAACTTTAACTTTATTTGAATAAGTTTGAGAGCCACTATGCTAGTGTGTTAAATGTGAAGTAAATTCTGATGGGTAAAAAGAGTTTGAAATGATACTAATCAGAGGCGTAGCGAGGATGTTTGGCGCCCGGGGACAAGAATTGGGACCAGGGATAAGGTTCATTTTAAAGCGCCCCCTTTTCTTTTTTCAACTCTCAAACCTGTTATTTTTATCAATAAAATAATGTTAAAGCACATTTTGGCGCCAGGTGACATCTGTGTCGAGTATGAGCGTTCATTAGGAATTGTTGCGACTCAATATTATGTTCATTAGTTGTTGAACGCTCTTCCCGCGCTTGACTATTATAGTTAGTGAACGCTCTTCCCGCCATTGTATTTATGACGTATTTTTATGCTGAGTCGTGACGTATTGTCTATGCAGTGTTGTGACGTATGTTGTAGTCGTGCGGCAGTCTTGAGTGGAACCTTGGAGTGATAGGATGTTTATTATATTTACTTAGATGTTATAGTTATTATCAAAAGGAGTTGAGTTTGTTAATTGATAGTTAGAATAGTACGACGCTTCAACGTATGAAAGAACTGACGAATGTGATCAATCCAAGAAGACGTGTAGGAGTTGACATGGGGGCTTCTCATCCGGGATTGGTGAACCTCGTTATTTTCATACTTGAGGTAAAGTACAAGAACATTCTTATTATTCAACTTTAGTGAAGTTACAACCATCGTCGCATGTTCCCGTATTTCAATGTCGGAGCCCCGCTGCCACCGTGTGTCAAGTTTATGTGAGTTGCATACGCCAGTAACTCCATCAACCACCTACGTCCTGTATTAGGCTAGTTATGTCCTAACCTGCAACAGGCTAACTACGCCCTGCCCGTTATCAAGTTGCCAACATCCTGTCCAGTTCCAGTGAAATAACTACGCCCTGCCCGTTATCAAGTTACTAACCTCGTTTCCAGTTCCAGTGAAATAACTACGTCCTGCCCTGTATGAAGCTACCAATGTCGTGTCCAGTTACAGCAAATTAACTACGCCCTGTCCGTTATCAAGTTACCAACGTCCTGTTCAGTCCCAGTGAATTAACTACGCCCATCGCTGCATCGAGTTATACAAGTCCTGTCGGTAGTGAGCTACCCACTCCGTGTTCAGTTGGAGTGAATTAACTACGACCATCGCAATTAACTACGACCATCGCTGCATCGAGTTATCTACGTCCTGTCGGTAGTGAGCTACCAACTTCGTGTCCAGTGAGCTGTGAAGTCCTGTGGCCTGTCCGGTCACTCAGTTTAACAACGCCCTGTCCTGCTTCAACGAGCCACCAACGTCCCGTCCTGCATCAAGCTGCACGTGCCCGATCCTGTATTGGCGAGTTACACACGAACTGTCCAGTGTCGGCGATTCGCCTACATTCTGTCCAGTGAGCTGCCGATGTCCCGTGACCCGTCCCGGTCACCCACACCTCAATGACTGTGTCCCAAGATCGCCATATAGGACAATTGAAGTTTGTGAGAGAACTATTGACAGTAAAGAACCATTGACACTTAATTAAGCCCAGTGTGTGTTTTGAATAATATTTAAATTCTATAGGACATTCCACAAACCAGGCAAGTTGGATTTTTATTGTTTAGAACATTGTTGGCATAAATTTTCTTTTGTATTTACATTTTTTTTACCTGGGTAGAATTTAGATTTTGCTAGAGTTAGTTTAAACAGACTGCGATTGGTCCTTAAACCTAATCATTGTTTATTGTATGATCACCCTTAGTTTGCATTGCTATGGCTGGATATGTCAGTAGGAAATGGAGTTTAGAAGAAATTAGGCATGTGGGTGTGTTACTTCTTTATACGGGAGAGAACCTAGAGGAATATATAAGAGTTAAGGTCGAAGAACACATACGGGAAGAGAGAGAGGATGAACTTAGAGCCAGAGAGGAAGAACGTATAGATAGAAAGAGAGAGGAAGAACGTATGTATAGACAGAGAGAGAATGAACGTATAAATAGACAGAGAGAAGAAGAACGTACAGATAGACAGAGAGAGAAAGAACGTATAAATAGACAGAGAGAGGAAGAACTTAGAGCTAGAGAGGAAGAACTTAGAGCTAGAGAGGAAGAACGTAGAGAGAGAGATAAACAGAGACAATTTGAACTGGATAAACTTGATGAAAAAATTAGACTGGCAAAATTAAAGGCAGAACAACGGGAAATTATTTTAAAGAGACAGGCATATTATTATAGCGACAGTGACGATGACGAGAGTCAAGGGGAAGAAATATATTATGGCATTGCCAGCATTCACTGTGAGAATCCCTATAAAAATTTTAATAGAGTTTCTATTAATGTAAGTGAAAACAAATGTGTGGATAACGGTGGACATACTCATGATCCTGACCCCAGGCAAGAGCCGGCCTCGCAACCACGGTTCATGGTTAAAGATACTGAGGAACAAAATGATATTATTGCCTCTGCTGACGACTCAATTTTTTTAAAAAGGAATGACAGTGATTTGTTAATTGGTCCGTCAGCTGACGTTAAAAGGGACAACGTTGACCGTGCTGACATACCCCCAGTGGCAAAGGGTACAGATATAGCTTTAGATTCATGTCAAAACGAGGTTGAAGTAGTTGGTGTATCCCAGGGAGTACAATGTAAAGAAGAAAGGGGACGACAATTTAATAAGGTAGAAGTCATTGGAAATGACCTTAGGTGGACGTATGTAGGGGATTGTCCCAGCGTCACAGTATGTAATGAACTGTTGGTTATGGAAACGGGCTCCCTCGAAAGCAAAGAGAACCCTGTTCTAATGTCTGAGGACATGATTTTTGTTGTATCTCATGGTGAGCCATCAGATAATGTAAGTCCTGAAGTTGAAGGGCATGATTTTTTATGTGAGTTTGATGAGATGAGTGTAATCCCTGAGGTGGGGGAAGGAGAGAAAATTGTTGTTGATAATTATGGTGATGTAAATGAGTCACTGTGTAATGTGAGCAAAGGTTGCTCAAATGATGATATTTTTACAGAGATATGTACTGGTAATGACTATGAATTAGTTGATAATGTGAGCCAGGTGTGCTCAGGTTTTGATGTTACTGCAGAGATCTGCAATGAAAATGTATCACAAGTTGTTATGAGCAAGGGTTGCTCAAAATTTTATAGTATTACAGAGAGCTGTATTGATGATGAATCAATAGGTAATGTGAGCCAGGGCTGCTCAGATTTTCATATTGTTACGGATAGCTGTAATGATAATGAATCACCTGTAAATGTGAGCCAGGGCTGCTCAGATTTTCATATTGTTACGGATAGCTGTAATGATAATGAATCACCTGTAAATGTGAGCCAGGGCTGCTCA
>CAXITT010000212.1:1049929-1063039 GCA_964033795.1 Lymnaea stagnalis | reverse complement strand
AGACATATTCTAATGATCTTCCATCTCATAGAAATCAGTCCATTAAATGACAACTTTGGACAATAAGGTATGTGAAATTTTACTATGAAATGAATGAGCGTGATAAGTTGGGCCACCTGGGTATAGCAAATAGTAAATGTATAGGAAATGTTCAACATCAATACAGCAAAATATTCGGAAAAAAATACCTTTAGCAGCATAACAATTGGCCGACTATACTACTTTAGTGAAAACTTGGGCTTAAACAAAAATAGTAAATATAAAATGAGCAATAGTATTTGTTATTTAAGATTTTATTAAATATAATGAAATGAGCAATAGTCATTGTTACCTGTATTTATCAAATTAAAAGATGAATCAAATTTCATAGTCATTATACAAAAATTTAATTATTTAGAGCAGTGGTTCTCAACCTTTCTAATGCTGCGCCTCATGTTGTGGCGACCCCCAACCATAAAATTATTTTCGTTGTTACTTCATAACTGTAATTTTGCTTCTGTTATGAATCGTAATGTAAATATCTGATATGCAGGATTCATTATCGTTGTTACAAGTTGAACATAATTTAAGCATTAACCACAAAAAACAATATATTGTGAAATATTAATTTCTGATTACAAATAAATGAAATTTTGTCTTGAAGCATAGTGTAGCATGGGTAACAGTCTTATTTAACAACACTAAACTACAAGCCAACATTAGTGCCAAGGTTTTAGATTGTTTCTTTCTTACCTGATCAGAAATGTTCAGAACAGTCTTTGCACGAGCGCAAACAAGATAATCTTCCACAACAAGTCTTATTTCTATCTTTAGGCTTGATTACCAACAAGCTGGAAAACCCTGTTTCACGAATATATGTTGTTGGAAAGGGAGAGGAAAGCACAACTCTCAGACAAAAAAGGGTATGACTGCAAACACTTGATCCAGAATTTTTTTGTAACTGGCATTGTAGAGAAATCATTTATCGCTGTATCGCTGTCAATAAGTTCAATGAACTCCTCTTGTGTTGGCTCAGGAAAATCTTCTTTGACTGTGATTTCTGGCAAGTGCAAATGGGGTGTGAGGTAGATTTGGAAAGTACGGTGAAATTTCATCAGTAAGCATGTGCAAGTGTTCCTTCACAGAATTTATCATTGTAATCCCTTTGTCTGGTTCAATGTCATGAAACAAGATAATATGGGCAACGTATACATTTTATTTTCATCCAATTTTTTTTGGTCAAAGCTGAAATTAAAATTTAAATGATCGCATCTTTTTATGGAAATTTTAGGATGTTGCATTTGGTCCTTGCAGTGATAAATTTAACTCATTTAAGATGGCGAAGATGTCAGCCAAGTAAGCTATTTTCTGCAGTTCACTTTTATCACTAAAAAGAGCTGCGGTCTTGCTTTCTGATTTAAAAAAGTTTTGAGTTCGTCACAAAGCTCAAAAACACATTTTTTAACTGTTCCTTTTAATAACCATCTCATTTCGGTGTGAAATAGCAGAGCATTGTTTGACGCATCAACTCGTTGCCCAGTCGAATGTTTAAAGTGCTCGCCTTTATAAAACTTACGACACTTTTCGTTACTTCTTTTAACTCTTGTGACAGCTTCTTCATAGCTAATATTTGCTGATTAATCAATCAGTAAGTTCCGATGACTTTTTGTGACTCATTCAGTATTAGACGTTGAATCCATATCGACATCCTAGCATAGCTGGAGCACCATCTTTGCAAACAACCCAAACCTTTTCCAAGAGATATTATGATCTTTCAGAAATAAACCGTCAAATACATCACGTGCAGAAAAGAAACTCATCTTAAAGTCACCTCACATAAACTAGTAACTGTGAACATAACTGTGAACAGTTTGCAACATCTGTAGATTCATCAAGCTGGATACTAAATATTGGAAGTGGAGGAGATTTAATTTCCTGGATTACCTGATCAAGAATCTCAACAGACATGTCATCTGTTTTTCTACGGACAGTATCGTTAGATATGGAAATTGCATTCAGCTTCGAAACAAATTCGTCTCCAATAATAATGAAAATTCTGACATTTCTGTTTTTTTAGCAGGACCAAATCAATCGGTTTCTAAGACCATCAGCATCGAAAATGTGTGTTTTCCAATGGTCTTAGGTGACCCCCATGAAAGGGTTGCACAAGGGGGTCAGGACCCACAGGTTGAGAACCGCTGATTTAGAGGATAACCTTTTAATTATAATATCTGAAAAATTTCATGACAGTCACCATGGTCACCGTAGCCTGCTAGTATTATTATCTAACGATGTAACAGTCATTATTTTTATGGTCTTGTCCCATCCATCCCTGTAACTCTGGCAATCCCTAAACTTCATTCCACTCAGAACTGATGCTTTTATATTTCCATGCTTGGATTCCCAACTGCAGTAGATCTGAGAATGAAAGATTGTGCTCTTTGCGAGGAAAAATGCTTAATCTAACATTTATTAACGTTCATGCTCCCATCAAAGATATGGAAGGTTGGGGAAAAGAATCCTTTTATGAGACACTGGAAAAGATCTACAAAGAGGCACCACGACATGATATTAAAATAGTGAGTGACGACTTCAATGCCAACTATTGGCAAGGTAAAGTCTGCATAAAGAATCCAATGACAATGGGATCCGACTCATAGACTTTGCTTCAATAAAAGAGATGTCAGTTAGCAGCACCAAGTTTCCACTCAAAAAATATACATACATAAAGTTACTTGGAACTCACCAGATTGAATTACCCACGTTTTAATCAATCGTTTTAAGGATCAGACTAGACATACTAGATGTAAGAAGCTATCAAGGAGCAGATGCAGACTCAGACCATCTACTTGTAAGGGTTAAATATAAGCAGAGAATAAGCATTATTCACAATGGCCAAAATCAAAGAGAAAAGTGATTACCAAGAACTTTCCAAAAATGATGTAACAAGTAGAAGCATCATAGGAGGAAACAGGGAAAACAACATAAATGAACAGTGGGATCGGGTTAAAAAAATGCTGTGAAAACATCAAAAAATCAGAAAAAGTAGGAGCATTGCAGCTATCAAACAATAGAGTAGGCTGATTTGATCATGAATGCAGACAGACTGTTGAAGAAAGGAACAAAGCCAGAGGAAAGCCATAGAAATGTGTAGGAAGAAAAAGAGGACATGGGGAAAAGCTAAATAAAAAAAAAAGACTTATCAAGGGAGGGAAACATCAGAGCAATGTACATAAAGATAAAAGATGAAAAGATTGGATACCAAGCCAGACCACAAATGTGTGAGAGCCAGAATGGAAATTTTGAGGACATAATAAGTGCAGACAATAGACAAGATGAAGATTATCAACCACCAAATGGAGGACCAGACCCTTTAATAAACTAGTCAACTCTAGAAGAAACTTCAGACGTAATCAATTCTATGAAAAACCACAAAGCCCCTGGAGAAGATCTCATCACAGCAGAACTTATAACTAAAATTTGTCAAGAAGAGAAAATTCCAACAGAATGGCAAACAGCACTAATAACCCCAATACACAAGAAAGCTTCCAAACTTCAGTGCACAAACTACAGAGGAATCTCCCTATTAAATGTTACATACAAAATACTGACAAAAGTAGTTGCCAAAATGCTACAGCCTTTCACTGAAGAAATACTAGGTGACTTCCAATGTGGATTCAGACAAAACAGATCAACGACTGATCGGATGCCTATTAGAGAAATGTTACAAACATAATATCCCAGTACATCAACTCTTTTGCCATATGACAGCATCAAAACCAGGTTGACTATTCTCGACTTCTCAAAGGCCTTCGACACTTCCACACAGCCTTCTTCTACATAAGCTCCACCACTACGGCATTACCGGCGACCTTCACTCCTAACACTACGTATCATGCAAGTAGTGGTAGATGGTGTCCAATCAGGGAAAGCTACCGTAGACTCAGGAGTTCCACAAGGCACAGTGCTGGGCCCCCTTCTCTTCCTCTGTCACATAAACATCTCAAGTGAGGCTGTTTGCAGATGACTGTCTTGTCTACAGAGAGATAAACGGCTATGATGACCACAACCACCTACAAACAGATTTGAAGTGCCTTATGAATTGAGTGGACAATTGGGGCATGAAATTTAATGAAACCAAATGCTACACAATGACCATCTCAAGAAAAAAACCATCAACCTATATGTACTCACTAAACGAGACAATTCTCCAACAAGCATCAAATAACCTAAAATGGTCGCCCTATATAAACAAAATTTAAAAAAAAAGCCAACTCCACCCTAGGTTTCATTCGAAGAAATCTGCACCACGGCCCAAGTTCCTGCAAACGAAATGCATATCACTCACTCGTCCATCCACTACTAGAATATGGAGCGAATTCAACGTACCGCAGTGCGTTTTATCGCTCGAGACTACAATTCCACCACTTCTGGCTTCGTCACTGACCTCTTAAAAAGATTTGACATCATCATCACCCCGCCCATAAAGACAGACGAGAGGGGCTCTGCCTGATATTCTTATATAAAGTGGTCATGGGACTAGTTCCGATCATCCCAGCAGGCACGTCCCTCACCCCACAGAAGCCGGGTAGACTGATGAGAGCAAAACGCTCACTAAAAACTGACTTCACCACTGACTGTCCCATAAACAATTACACCCGAAACATTAGCAAATGCTTCAAAGTGCCTCAGTGCACAACAGTGCAGTATAAACAAACTTTCTTCCCACGCACAATAATAGCATGGAACCACCTTGACAATGCTATTGTGAACTGACATCGGTCACAAGCTTCAAGGCTGCCCTGGCATTAGCTAGGAGCTGATAGAATAGCAACATCATACCCCCAACTGTTGCACAGATGTCAGTACATGGATGCAGCAACGAACACAACCAGAACCAGAAAAGAAAATATCTTTATAAGACTGATACATAAAATAACTGAAAACGATTTATTACTAGGTTAAGGGAGAATATTCAAAGGAATTTCAGATCAGACGAGGCCTAAGCAAGGAGACTCACCGTCATACATGCTATTTAATCTAAAATTGGATAGAGTTATAAAAGTGGTTCTCAACTTTCCTAATGCAACAACTCTTTAATACTGCTCCTCATGTTGTTGTGACCCCCCTACTACAAAATTATTGTGGTTGTTACTTCATAACTGTGGAGTATGTGTGTTTTCTGATAGTCTTAGGTAACCCCTGGGAAAGAGTCAATCGATTCCCAAATGGGTTGAGAAGCACCGAGTTATAAGAAGCATACATATTGACATCTGAGGAAAACCCAAGACCCGCTCTCTACAATCAACCCCTTCAGTATCTTGCATATGCTGATGACTTTTTCAGCACTGTAAGGGAAAAGTAGGAAAGATATATCAAAAGCCTTTATTGAATTAGAAGACTTTATAAAATGGATTAGCTATCGAATTTCTAGTTTAAAAATTAAAAACATCCAATTTCACCCTCGCGATGATAATGCTTCGAGCATAAAACCACTATAAGCAGGGTTTGGAAGTCATAAACTCATTAAAATTAAAAAAAAACACTTGAAAAGGTAAATCAATTCAAATACCTAGGATCTTTATTAAATGAAAGAAATGAATTACTAACAGAAATAAAAGAAAGAATATCGGCACGAAATAGGGCACACTTCAGTAGTCAGAAAATTTTCAAAAGAAAAAAGATATAAGCAAGTGAAACTTGGACCCTAACAAAACCGACAGTAAACCTATTAAACTAATGGGAGAGAAAAGTTGACCTGATATTAACACTGCTCATGTTAATGAAGTAATCCAAATGTATTTATATTCTATCTTTGGTTATTTTACGAGAGTTAAAAAGTTGTGCATGACTGATAAAATCATCTGATTGAATGACCATATTTTCTTATGTAAAGGAATCATTGGTGATCTTGTGATTGTAGATATGTATCAGACTTTATAAGTAGTATTAGAAATGAGTTTAGCATATGAACCAATAAACTGTTATTGGTGAGGGATATTATCAGTAAAGTCACTGAAGGAAATTGAAAAGCTTGATTTTAATTTCGCTGTATTTAGCGACGTAACAAAAAGAAGAGATGTAAGGATAAATGTGATTAAACATATGAAGGGGTCAAGGGAAAAACCAGTGATGTCAGTTTTTCAAAATTTCTGTTATCTCTCTTGTTGCTACATTCCATTTAATGAGATACATAGGTCCAACTGAAAAAGCAGCTTAGTCAATAAATAAATACGTAGATATCTTGATATTTTCATACTTTTATGAGGAATTTTCAATTCAATTTTCTCAAAACCTGACATCACTGGTTTTTCCTTTGAGCCCTTCATATGCTTGAATTTATTTACGATTATAATGACTTGATTTACGTAAAATAATTGAAAATGCGTATAATAGATTTGAACCAATTCATTCTTTTAGCTTTAAGTATGGTAGCAATTAATGATTTATTCATTTGGGAAAGATGGGCATAGATAAGGAGAGGTTATTTTACCGATAACAAATCTTAGTTGATAAATATTTCTTTTACTTTCAGATGATGTTCAAGGATTGAAGACAAAAACTATGCGGGAAGACTCAACTCTTCTTCAGTTGGCGCCGAGCAATTCAAGGCAAAGAGTATGATGAAGAAAAGTCTATATCTGACATTGTTTTAATAAATAGATGGTGCTTATTATTGTATGTGAGGCAAAGAGAAGATATGTACAATGCTTCAATAAATATATGGTGCTTAACTAATTGTATGTGAGAGAAAAAGAAGATAGTTTAAAATAAAAGAAAGAAAAACATTTGAAGTGTTTAAACATTTATTTAATTGAAAAAAGAAAATGAAAACATGAATGCTCTTTATTTTAGGGGGAGAAAAACAAAAATTCTCCCCGCGAGACTATCTCCAAAGAGATGAAAACATGAATACTCCTGGTGATATACAGTGAGGTATCTTTACAAAAGAAACATGTTAAAATGGTGAAATCCAAGCTACCTAAAACATGTAGGCACCTTATTCCACCAAGCCCTCATGTTACAGGCAAAGTGTGAAATCCAGGCATTCTATAAGATCTACTTCAATTTAAATAGCGAAACGAGGTATGTGGAAGCTTGAAATAAGATAACAGGACAAAAAACAAAAATGAAAAATGGCTAAGGAAGGCTTTATGCCGAAACGTCCTTGTTTTTTGTCCTGTGATCTTATTTCAAGCTTCCACATACCTCGTTTCGCTATTTCATTCATTTACTAAGCTTGAAAGCAGTCCCCTTCATTTATTTCAATTTAAATCTTGTTTAAGAAAAGTCCAGGCACTAAAGCTATAGACAATACTGCTGGATATCTCAACAGTCAATCTATAGAATGCCTGGATTTCATACTTTTCCTGTAAAATACAAATCAATCCATTATTTATTAACATTTGCTATTTGTCTAACACCACCATCATCTTAAGATCTCGCAAAAAAAATATTTACAATGAATTCACATGGATGGTGTTTAGTTTTTGTACAATAGACATTTGTATGTTTATCACATGGGGGACTTTGAAATCATAATTCTGCATTGCCCCTGTTATTATTTGATTGCTTGTCGCCAAATAATTAAACCGTATTTGTGCACAATTGGAGTCTCATCATTTGATGACCAGCAATATACAATATCACACATCCTTAACTGATTCTAGACAACATATTTACAATGGTATATGTTCAAAGTCTTAAAGTACGTTCACACTACTGAATAGTTACTAGGATTCTTGCCTTTTAAACAAGATTTGTTGAGCACTGAACAAAATATGATGGGACTGTTTATGTAACTTGCCAGCAGAAACTTGCCAGCTTGTAGTCACAGAAAGTTGAGAATCCATGTAACAAATCTGCAGTGTGAATGTACCTTTAAAACTACACCATCTAACACCAGGTACATTTGATGACCAACACAATATACATCCTTTACTAATACTATACTAGACCACATAGATCTACAAAGTCTTATGCCTACAACAGACCTGTTTACCCTCAAACTCTTACAATCGCACACTTATCATCACAAAATTGTTAAATACCTTATATTTATAGTAAAAAAAAACAACATACAGTCTATATAATGTTTACACCTCATAATCGTACATAGTAAACAGGTCTGCTACAAAATCAAATTTCAAATACATGAAAAGTGAGATTCAAATTATAACATTTAAGAAAACAATTATAATTTTCAATAAAATCTTTAAAAAATCATGAAAAAAATGTAGATATTGGTTCACAAGTTCATACACACATTTATTGAACATCTTGAAGGGGTTTGCACTTTATTCAGTTAAGTAAAACCATCCATTCCATAACTATCAACAATAAAAATAATGGTTCAAGTTGTTGGCACTGCTGGTGGTCAAATATTCAGGAAGGAAACACTATCTGTTGTCCAATGTTGAAATTTTGGAATAGACTTACCTATTCAGGAGTGTCTCTGTTAGTGTTAAAGAGAAAAGAAATCTTTGTGGTACCCAATCATGGATGTATCTCAGTTGTACCCAATCATGGATGTATCTCTGTTATACCCAATCATGGATGTATCTCTGTAATACCCAATCATGGATGTATCTCAGTTGTACGGAGCCCAATCATGGATGCAGTATCTCAGTGTTACACAATCAGATGAATCTCAGCTGTACCAAATCATGGATGTATATCAATTGTACCCCAATCATGGATGTATCAATTTTACCCCAATCATGGATGTATATCATTTTTACCCCAATGATGGATTTAGTATCTCAGTGGTATTCACTCATGGATGTATATCAATTGTACCCCAATCATGGATGTAGTATCTCAGTGGTAGCCAATTATGGATGTATCATCTTAGTCACACTTAGTGGTACACCATCATGAATGCATCTCAGTCTCCGTTGTATGGTACCAAATAATGATTGTAGTACCTCAGTTGTACCCAATCATGGATGAAGTATCTCAGGGTTACACAATCATAGATGAATCTTAGGTGTACCCAATTATGGATGTAGTATCTCAGTTGTACCCAATTGTGGATGCATCTCATTTCTGATGAACAAAATTAAAATTGAGAATAATATCTAAAATATTTTACTATCTATATTTTTAAGTTTCCAATATATTATGGCATATTTTGTCTTTATTTCTCACTCTTTCAAACTGAGTGTCATTTGGGAGCAATACAAAAAACTTACTACATCTCATGTAAAATAAAACTAACTAAAAACTGGAAATACATTTACTTAATAGATATTCAGTACCTGGGTCAATGAACCATGAAATCAAGAGAAATTGTTTTCTATCAGATCTCTTCTTGGAGGAAATCATCCAATGTGTTGATAGAAACAGGGAAATCATCCAGTGTATTGATAGATACAGGGAAATCATCCAGTGTATTGATAGAAACAAGGCAATCATCCAATGTGTTGACAGAAACAATCTGTAAATAGAGAAATATTAACTTTCTTGTCTAGTTTTATATTGTGTATTCTGTATCTTTGAAAGGGTCAGATGATAGGCTAACTTGACGTAAGCCTCAATAATCTCTTGGGCTACTAAATTTTGAAGCTTTGTTTTATAGATTCCAGGGCTTACTAAACAGAACAAAAAACTTAAAAAATTAATGATAAAGGATTTATTATACAGTCCGCTTGCTGTCCTCTAGGATACCATATTGAATCTAAATGTTTATTTTTATTATATATTTTATTTCAGATTTTCGCATACTTGGTTTAGCTCATTTCCTTAGATTAAATATTTACATTCTGATGTTATTTTGACCTATATTTCCATATATTTTAATGAATTATAATTATATACTAAGTCCTAAGTTTTGTTTATCTTATGTAAATCAAGTCAGATATATTTGAGATGGCAAGGTATAAAGCTAGTCCTATGAAATCATTTCTTCATCACAAAAATGGTCAATGTTTCTAAAACTAATAAGTTCAGTGTCTTGCATTTTCCCATGACTACTGTACCTCTCCACGTACCCAAAAAAATATTTCTCATCATTACCGGAGCTCTCAATGTACGGTACCGGTACCCAAAAGAATATTTATCATGACTACTGTACCTCTCAATGTACCTTAAACAATATTTCCCACTTAACTTATTCCCCTATTTTTGTATGGCCTGAATATTTATGTTTGATTTAAAAACTTTAGCAATTTATGATATATTTTTAATGATTTATGTTATTATTATTTATAATTGTCTATAACTTTTTAATTCTTCGGTGACATTAGTGTTACAAATTTTATATGTTAGTAAGACTGTCAAAAGAAAATCCTTTCAACTGCCCTTGAAATTTTTTAAGTGAAGTACTGAACAACAAATTTAATTTAATATTCTCATAAAATTAAGATTGTGATCTCTAGGCCTACTATTTTTCGACAGTAATTGTTGTTATCACTTTAGTATTAAGTCAAGAATCTATTCAACCCAGTCATGCAGACCAGCTTTTTTGAGTGGCAATGTATCAAGTAATTATTCATTTAATGTTATTTCCTAATAACTACAATGAACTTAATGTTAATAAGTTAGAATAGACTACAGTATCAGTAAATAACTACTTTAAAAAATTAAATTAGTTGTTAGTACTACAAGTAGTTAGCCTTTTTCCTCCATATTTTGAGTGTACTAATTTTTGTCTTGTACTAGTTACTTGTGATAATTTAATAATTACTATTACCAGTGGTTTGGTAATTGGTATTATTTCTCCTCAAAATTTTCTAATGCAAATCAAACTAAACAAAACTTGCATTTAAGATAAACTAAAATGGTGAAATATCATTTAACACTTTCCCAAATAACATATAGTTAGTAGATCCTGTCCCTAGTGACTGGGTATAGCACAACCGTACACTTATAATAATGGGAAAAAGTGTTTCTGGTAATTCCTGGCGACTGGATGGGTTACCCCCATAGTCTTATATCACTCTCTTTGTTATTTTTCTTTTTTAATATGTGGCATGATTTAATTGACCTGAAACCGAACTCTCTTCATAGATCGCGTACCGTATTATCTCCCACTGAAGCAATTTTTCAGAATATTAATGATAAAATAACACAAACAATAGTTGACTGCACCAACAGGGAAGGTTTGTATGGGGAAAATTGTTTCGTTTAACAAGTGTTTCGCTTAACGAGTAAGATTCTGGAACAAATTATGCTCGTTATGAGAGGTTCCACTGTATTTATTTATTGTCAAAAATTAAAATTAATTTTATGGATTACACAGACTCAAATAATCAATAAATAACAACCAAACAATAATGTTCATAAGCCAGTTTAGACGTTTTTTCCTTCTATTAAATTATTCTTGGGACTGGACAAAAATCTTTAACGCCCCTAAAAATTAGTCACTTTTGCATGCTTTATATTATATACTTTATATAATTGCAACCACCAAGGCCAAGGTGCTAATTCCAACTACCTCGTGGATGAGGGCGACTATGAGAAAGGTTATTAAAAAGGAGACTCAAGATACCAGCAATCACAGTCTGTCTCCAGGTGTATTACACTCAGTTGCGACGGAAAGGGTTTGAATAGATATATATTTACATTGACATTCTTTAAAGGCTGCGACTATTCGTACTTGGGTACCAGAAGTGAGAGATTGGGATACGATTGTAAACTTACTTCTTCAGTTTTACTAAAATAAACAACCACAAATGACATCCGAATAGCTTGAGTCTAATGGTACCAGGGTGAGAATGGCGTCGCTGTGTGTCTGGGTCCATTTTGACTCAGTGCTTTTAGGACGTCATTTTTAGTGGTAGTTTATTGCAGTTAAACTGAAGAATTAAGTTTACAAACATAATATAGTCCATTCAATACCTCCTTTTGTCTTACAAACCCAACAATAAAATTTTAAATAAGTTTTTAATCCAAACCTCTCACTTCTGGTATCTGGGTACGAATAACCACTTTGTTCTTTAAAAAAACTAAATTTAGTAAATTAAATAGCTTGATTTTAATTTAATTAATCTTAATTAAATTGTACCTATGCCTATACCATAATTTGACTTCACACAGTACCCCCACACAACAGTTCAGAACAACCAACTAATGTTTGGGCTAATTGAAAGGATGAATGCCACGGCGTCTTTTGGGTGTTTATTATAGTTGCACTGAATTAGGGTTTAGTTTAGGTTAGGTTGAGGGATCCATTTAAATTTAGGGTTCAGGTTAGTTACTAACAGTTAGGCATAGTATAGGGATCTATTTTAGGGTTCAGGTTAGGGATTGATTTAGGGATACATTCGTGAAATTCGATAAAATAGAGGCATTCGTCCTTTAAATTTACCAATGTTTGCCTTGTATCTTGAAAAATACTGACATAATTATCTTTATAGTCAACAAAATAATTTAGGAACATGTATTCAAACCACACACGAATTCTTTTTCTAAGGAAAGCTAATAAATTTATGTTAATTAAAAAGAAAACTTTTGTTATAAAAGAGTACTCAATTAGAGGTAACTCAAAAAATTATTTTGTCCATCAAGGTGACAGCAGTTAGTTCCCATACTTTCATAAAGAATTAGGAACAGTAACCAAGTTAATACGATCTTTCCCCAAGGTGACAAGAGTTAACTTTCTTGAATCGCATAAATAAAATTATAATTAATGGGCAGCTATCGCTGTCGTCTTAAAAAATCTGTTTATTTTAATGGTTACGTCCCTTTGACCATAATTCGCAAAATTGAGAACTTAAAGTATCTCTATTTCAGACTTTATGTTACCGGTGTTCAGTTAGTTAACACTAAATTCTTAAGCTAATATAATTGCATTTGTGCACCTGTTACTTTTCTGAAATAATTTTAAATTTTTAAAATATTTAAAATACTTTTTAATATACATTTTATAGAAGTAGTCAAAACGACTTTTATACTTATAAAGAGAATTCTTCTGGGAAATCCTGTTCATTATTATAATAAATTCAATTTTTGTTATTGTAAATTTGATTTTAAAGCATGTTTTATTTTTGTGTAAATAATTAACAAGAAAATATTAAAAATGCTTTCTATTTTTAATATTTATAAACCGATATGAAATTTATGGTAACAGAGATTTATACCCTATGATTGTTAAATTATTTTTAAAATTTCAAATTAGTTTATACCTTA
>CAXITT010000212.1:1023148-1039783 GCA_964033795.1 Lymnaea stagnalis | reverse complement strand
GCTTAGGAAATATTCATTATTATCTCTATATACATCAAAATATTTTATAACTTGTGTTTCAGAATGCATTTTGAAAACATTTTTAAATTTGAGCTTTAAAAACCCGGTAGAGTCCATATTATTAGCCATCAGAATTGACCATGTGCAAAAAGTCATGGGAAACCACAGCCATTTGCATAATGCTATGCCGTAGTACTACCAACTACCTCAAGTTTCATTCATTAGAGTTTGCCATGACCATGTGCAAAAACTATTACACCATTGGTCAGGGAAAGCTTTAGTTAATTAGTCATGTGCCAAAGTTGAAAGTTCAAAATAAGTAGATACCAAACAACATTTTAGGGGGTGCGTTGCCTTATATAGACTATATAGCATTTACCGATATAATGGACGCTGAAGACTTTGGTAAACAGAAATCTGAAAAGCCATGCCCATATATTAATACATTTAATTTTAACTATACATTATATTAAATTTACTGATATAAATAGTGCATAGTTAGATACAGATAAGCTACAATTTATCTATGATTGTTAACATTATTAAACTTATTTTTTAATACAGCATTAGTTCTGAAAATGAAAATAAAATTATCATTAAAACAAGAGTTATATAGCTCTTGACGCCAACAGCGGAATTGGGTACCAGAAAATGGAGATGTGGTCCATGTTAAAAAAGGACAAATTAAGTCGTACTTTAAAATTCATAACTTTAAAACAACAACAGCTAATAATATGATTTTGGTGTTATATATAATTCTTTAAAAAATTAGCTTTATTCAACTATGGCATTGGTTTATTTTTACAAAAAGTTTTAATTTTCTAATCAAAGTGCCGGTATACCCAAAGTGCCTACTTATACTTATATATATATTAAGGCAATGAAATTTAAGCGCGATTATTTATTTCTAGTGATATAAAATTAAAACGTCCTCTTTACCTGATGGAACTAAAGGCCTAAAATAGAGTCTTTTTGTTCATGTACAATATACATTTATTAAAAATTGAACAAGATTTTTAAAAAAAAAGTAGCCTATATTTCATGAATCTTTTGTCATAAATGACGCCATTGTGGGAAAACAAGGAGAACTCTTCTGTCTTCAAAGATACGTTATAAAAGTTGCCTAATTGGATATATTTAGATTTAAATAATTTTTTTAAAAATTTTACAGATCTATCTACTTTGTCTGATATTTCTTTCTAGCCCACTGGATCCATGCACAGCAATGTAAAGGTGGTACTCGCAAGGGACCTCAACATCAGGGGGCGCATTCGCCCAGGGCGCTGCTTTTCCTTTGCACGGTTGTGCATCCATTACGGACGTAACGCGGCTAGAATTTTGAGGGTGGGGATTATGTGGGAAATGTTTGTTAAAACTTTAAATAAAATTGTCAATTTCTTTTCTTAAAATTTGTGAAAGACTAAGAGGCAAAAAGCGGGAAAGTAATGAAATAAATGTCAGTAGCGAAATAAACACAATTGCAAACAGATGACTAACAAAGCAACTTGGCTCCATCCAGATGACATAAAATCACTAGCACTGCCACAAAAACAAGGAGAACTCTTCTGTCTTCAAAGATACGTTATAAAAGTTGCCTAATTGGATATATTTAGATTTAAATAATTTTTAAATTTTTTTTTACAGATCTATCTACTTAATTTTAATAATTAAATTTAAATTATTACTTTTCTAAAATTCAAATGAAAATAATAAATGTATCTAAATCATCTTCATTACTAGATTTTAAAAAAAAATGATCTACGAAAATGGCGTATACTAAAAAAGAAAATAAGAAAGAAAAAAAATCTACCCGTCCTAAGAAAAATTAATAAAGCAAAAAAAAAATAAATAAAAAGAATAAAACTATGAATCTATGAAATAACAAGGAGAAAAAACAATTTAAAAAAAAAAATAACTCTCTTACTATTATTAGTATTATTGTAATCACATCCGGCTCCGAAGCCATTTAATCTGTACGGAGCCACTCCGGGTGCGAATAGTCATTTAAAACTATAGGTACCCGGGTACCTATAGATGCTGCCTATTTATTCTTTTCACAGTGGTGTGACTCTGTGCTTTCTGGCAGCTGTTTTCTATTACATTTAGGAAACTTCAAGACTTATCACGACATGTCTCTAGTTTATGGTTTATGGCATGCTGTCTGTTTCTGCCTGGCCTGTGGCCGATGGCCAGTGGTGAACCCTGGCAAAATGCCCGGGGCGAACTTTTAAGATTGTAGCCACCTTAAAGTTTCAGTAGATTCCGTATGGCCGCTAATGATTAGTACTATAATTTAAAAAAAAATATCAATAAGAAACTGTTCATTCATATCGATATATGAACGCAATTCTCAACTTCGTCCCATAGCAGGGTTGCCAACGATCCATACAATTTTAGAACATTCCGTTACTTGACATAAAAGAATGTGTACTTGAACTTCCTAAAAAAAAAAAAACAAATTTAGCGTATTCGTAATAGATGAGAAATTTCCTTAATGCTTAGTCATTTAACGCCATAATTTTGGTGGTTTAGCTCCATAGTTTTAGGGATTTAGCTTCATAGTTTAAGTGGTTTAGCTCAAAAAATTTAGTGGCTTATCTCCATAGTTTTAAGGATTTAGCTCCATAATTTTTGAGTGGTTTAGCTCCAAAGATTTAGTTATTTAGCTCCATAGTTATTTCGATTTCGATTAAAAAAAAAAAATGTGCCCGTAGAAATGAAAGTTTGACCCCTGACCCCTGTTACATTTGTAATTTTCCATTTTGGAGTACATTGAGGGCCAAATTCTAAGCTCAGAGAAATACATCAGACGTGTTGTGTTTAAATTTATATGCTTGTAAAATGTTGTCTTGGTTTAAAATGTGTATTCATTTACGGGCTGAACGTGTATACGTATGTGATCAAAAACATTTCCATTTATTTGGATCAATAAAGAATCTTATGTTATCGTAACATATCGTATCATATCTTATCTTATCGTATCATATCGTATCCTTGTGGTCGAGGGGCTTCTTTGAAGATAATTCCATATCAGACTACGCATAATGTTGATGCGTTGTATAATTACAAGTATAGCGATCGTTCTCGGCACTTTTCCCATATGAATTATGTGATAGCCCGTCATTAAAGAAATTGTGAGATGTTTTGAGGCAAATTTAATTAGCGATCTTCTCTCACTAGTTGAAATATAATTACAAGTATAGCGATCGTACTCGGCACTTTTCGCATATGAATTATGTGATAGCCAGTCATTAAAGAAATTGTGAGATGTTTTGAGGGAA
This sequence comes from Lymnaea stagnalis, assembly GCA_964033795.1. Taxonomy (NCBI): domain Eukaryota; kingdom Metazoa; phylum Mollusca; class Gastropoda; family Lymnaeidae; genus Lymnaea; species Lymnaea stagnalis. The sequence goes on along the minus strand of CAXITT010000212.1, from coordinate 1,036,502 downwards.
ATTTAATTAGCGATCTTCTCTCACTAGTTGAAATAATATATATATATATATATATAAATATATATATATATATATATATATATATATATATATATAACATTTACCAAAAATTATAAAATTAACTACAGTTCATTTCATCATCTTTCAGAAAGCCCGAGGTCCAGGGCCCATTATGATCACCTGAAGAGAAGTTCAAAGAAGCATTAAATCCAAAGAAGCCAGAATGATCAGAACATTGATCGTGGGTCCTTAAGATATAGACGGGGAAGAAGAACCACACATTTTTTCCGAACGATAACGCAGTGAAGTTTATTTAGCTGTTTCTTCCATTGCAATTTCATCAAAAAGTTTGTAAACAAAATTGGTTTGGAACTGGTCCAAACTTTTTGGGACACCTTTGTAAGCTTAGTGTACGGTAAATCAATAATGACCCCCCCCCCCACACACACGCACATGCACACAAAATTATTCTAATTATGTTTTTTTTTTTTTTAAAGGCAGAAAGAAGTAGCGTGATCCGAATCAGAAATAACTGATAGACTAAGAACTGTAGTGTAGATCAAGGGCCGCAACCGCACGACATCGTAATATTTGGTATCCATCCCACAGAGCAAAAGCCGTCACAAAAAGGCATTTTTTCAACCAAAAAAATTTTGAAAACTCAAAATATTAACTGTTAATACAGTTATTATTATTATTATTATTCTTAACAATAAAACAAATTGATTTGTATAAATTAACTTTTAAATTTTAACTGTTAAGTTTTAGAAAGCAAAGAAAGCTTCAATTTAGAGCGCTCCCGGTTCTAAATCTATATAGAGCTACATAAACTTCATTTAGATTTTTTGACACAACTTTTTTCTTCTTTATAGTGATCTGTTGCTTCCTATTTAGCCTTGGCTCGCTGAAGAAGGCGTCTAGCCGAAACTTCCTTTTAGCTGTCCCGAATCTTCATTTCAGGCCTAGACACATCTTATTCCACTAATTCCTTCACATGGATTAAACGCAGACCTTTATATATTATCGTCAAGTATTGAACAATATGAATTGAACTGCTAGACACAGTTCCACTGCATTTTAGAAGCAGGTAAGCAGATTACTTTAGTTAGACACTGTACCACTACATTTCAAAAGCAGGTAATCGGATTAATTAAGCTAGACAAAGTTCGAATACATTTCAGGAGCAGGTAAGCAGATTACCCCTAAGTTAGACACAGTACCACTACATTTCAGAAACACATAAGCAGATTGACGAAATGAGATGTAACAACATAAAAATAGAAAGTCCACATAAAAACATCTCACACGAAAACAACACAAATTATAACATTCCTTCCAATAGTGCAACTAATTACAATAGTGCATACAAAAAAAAAATTACTGTTGCATCTATACACGAATGAGCTACTCCAATAGAATTTATAGGCGTGACGTGTGAACACAGATACCATATGTATCGTTGTGGGGAGGTGACTATTATATTAATCAACGCAGAGCCATGTGTGTGGTGCAGGTTTAGGACTGTCTGTAGGTCTATTGTTTATAATTCGGCAGCCATGTTGTTGGACTGTCTGTGGGCCTATTGTTTAAAGGCCGGCAGCCATGGTGTTGGACTGTCTGTGGGCCTATTGTTTAAAGGCGGGCAGCCATGGTGTTCACTGTCTGTGGGCCTATTGTTTAAAGGCCGGCAGCCATGGTGTTGGACTGTCTGTGGGCCTATTGTTTAAAGGCCGGCATGGAGTTGGACTGTCTGTGGGCCTATTGTTTAAAGGCCGGCAGCCATGGTGTTGGACTGTCTGTGGGCCTATTGTTTAAAGGCTGGCATGTATCATAGAAAATGAGAAGTTAACTATTCTCTTGTAACATTTGCAACCACCGGGTATTCTCTCAAAAATACCCGGACCCGGTGTCAACAAATTGCACCCAGTTAAGCCTTAATTACTCTACACGTTTTCTTTACAATAAAATTTGAACATTGCAATGAAGCAGAAAACAGAGTTGCACATCTTTTATTGGTGAAGCCCGAGGAACCCATGAAGATCCAAACTCGGTTTGCGGATAGGAACTTGTTTTGCACCACTTTCGAATTCCCTGTTATAACCGGATTGCTGTACGATCTGTATTATCAGGGTTAAGAAATCCCGTGGCGGGGGGTGGGTGGGGTACCTTACACATTCATTGCTACACGTCCTGAACGACCCACGTGGTAATTGAGGTACGTTGAAATAGGCCTTGTTCTACATGTTACAACGATGGCGTCATTCTTCATACATATACATGAATCAGCCAATTTTCATACTAAAATTCAAATGCTGTCTATATTCATAAATTATTTAAGATATGAAATTTAAAAAATGTCCTTTCTCTGAATTAAAATTCTTGAGTTGTCTGGTGCAGTCGAAATTATAATAGAGACCATCGGAGTTACGTCCCCGGATGATTACAAATTGAGGAAGATGAAGCAGTTTGCAGGAAATGAGATACAGGGAATATTTTAAAATGTGTTAGTTAAAGAAAGAAAAAACAAGAACAGCAACAATTAAATACATATTTATTTTTATTAAACTACATTATTTATCTTACTTATTTAGGGAACATCCATAAATGACGTAATCTGTCCAAAAAAAAGGGGGTGGGGGTTAGGAGATCACATTTTTGTGACGAGGGGGGGGGGTTGTTATAGCAGTGTGACGTCACATTAAAAGCGGAACATTCTTGAACCAAAATTGCACTTAATAACCTTAAATTACAGATAATTTAAAAAATTATTCGCTTATGCCACAATTATAATTATTTTATTTTCAAACTTCGATCACTGAATCAGTGCAGGCATGCGAGGTCCGAAAAAAAAGGCCTCTGTCAAGTCACAGGACGCCACGGAGGAGCATTATCTGGAGTGTAGTGACTTTGTCCAGCAACTTGATGCACCTTGTTTATATGAGTTGGAAGGAAAAATGTTATGGGGGGGGGGGATTTTAGTGAGTTTTCTAGGCCGAGACTCTTAAACGTTTTGCAGAGTTGCATTCCCTCTCAATTTATTAACAGCCCCCCCCCCCTCTTTTGTATGCAAATAATTAAATAATTTATTTATTGTCTTTTGTTTTGTTTAATCAATCGTAGATAAAATAAATTAAAAAAAAAAAAAAAGCAATACATGTAACAGAAATTCACTGCTGCTATTCAAAATGCATAAACACTGATTGTATTTTTAAAGGTAGCAACAGCTGGCAATGGCAGCAAATTAAGGTAGCAACAACTGGCAATGGCAGCAAATTAAGGTAGCAACAACTGGCAATGGCAGCAAATGAACTTTATTTTCTGGGTCTTCCGCACCACAGGGTGGGCTTTCCCCCATGTTTAACAACCACCGTGCTATGGACATATTTCTGACACAAGCGCGGTAATTCGATATCAATGGGAGGTGATTTCTGTAAGGGTTTGTAAAGGACAGTAGGGGACAGATGGGTTTTTATTAGGGGTTGGGGGTGTCTTACAGAGGTTTGAGAAGTAATATTGGAGGTGTGTGGGCGGGGGGGGTGTCTAACTTTTGGTGACGGTGGCGGAGGGAAGGTAAACAATTGGCGACATATACGTTACGTCATGTATGGATGGCCCCCCTTAGCCACATATGAAAAAAGTAAAAGAGCATGATTACAATTTTAAACTAAAATATCCACGCCCAAATTAACTTTAAAATATTAATATAGTATATACAATTTTACACGTTTCTTATTTTACTCTCCTGTCAATAGGAAATCTTGCATCAGGCACGCATAGTNAAAAAAATAAAAAAAAAAAAAAAAAAATAGAGTAATAATTCTGATCATATGAGAGAGAGAAAAAAAAAAAAAAAAGAGAGCTCTTTATTTGTCCCTCGTATTCTATGACCGTTAAGAAGACTTGTGAAATTAAATTGTTTTTTTTTTTAGTAGATAATTTTAAATTGAATGCGGTAAGATGAATTTAATTGAAATAATGTAACACACCCTCTGGGTGTAAATGTGATACCCCGGGGGGACCTCCAGGCTAGTTCTATAACACCTACATACCTACTGAAATTAAAAGTAGCACAAAGCTGTGCGCTGGGTTGGGGGGAAGAGGGGGGTCTAACTTCTGGCTGGTCGCTCATGCATGGCGAGCTACCATTCCGTGACCAACACGCAGCCCGCCAAAAGTTTTTTTTTTTGTGTTAAATTTAAAATTCCCGTAAAGCCCTTGCTTCACTTTCTATATTTATGTGCACCACGTTCTTTCTAACGTATTTGGCATAATTTATTTTATTTAACGCACATTTACTCTTAAAAACAAATTTAAAAAGTCAAAGATTTAAAAATCGTTAGACCTTCACTTGTCTCAGTGCCGTGACGATAAAGTTCACCTACTTTGGATTTCGTTGAGCTCTCCTGGCACTCATAATAACATTTTATTTTATTTGAATCAACAATACAAATTTCTTCTCCGCGTCTCACCACAGGTAAAGCACAATTATTCTCCTCAGAAATTTTTTTAAAAAATTCAACAACTTTACACACGTAAAATTCAATAACTTTTAAAATGTAAATCTACTACTTTACTCAAGTACAATTCAAGACATTACTACTTTACTCAAGTACAATTCAAGACATTACTACTTTACTCAAGTACAATTCAAGACACTACTTTACTCAAGTACAATTCAAGACATTACTACTTTACTCAAGTACAATTCAAGACACTACTTTACTCAAGTACAATTCAAGACATTACTACTTTACTAAAGTACAATTCAAGACATTACTACTTTACTCAAGTACAATTCAAGACATTACTACTTTACTCAAGTACAATTCAAGACATTACTACTTTACTCAAGTACAATTCAAGACATTACTAGCTTTAAGACTTTGTGTTTTGAGGAAACCTTTTTTCCGAAGAGTTCTTGATCCTTGTCTACTTTCCTTCAAACAAACTAGCAACCTCCACGAGGAAGCAAGCACATTTAAAAGTAAATAAAATAACGAAGACAAGCTAGAACTGCTCGAACGTTTACTCACCATTACTCTTCTTTACGCTAGTACAAAAATTAATAGTTCTCTGAAGCTTGCGATGGCCCAAAGAAGAAATAGACAAACAATTACACATACTAAATCTACTTAGAATTAATTTAAAAAAAAAAAAAATTAATATTTACATATCAATTTATTTATATAGCAAAAAATGAGATGTCAAATAGTTCTAGTTTATAGCTCCGTCAATCTGGTTGAGTTGTTGTTTATCATTCGTCTTGGGGTCTTCCAGATTATTTTTTTTTTCAAATCCTTCTTTAGACTCAAAATTTATTGTAAATGACCACTCGATGCTAACAACTGTTTCTTCTATGCCTCTCTACCGATCTATGAATTGCCTGACCGATTGACGCTAGCGCTCCTACTCCTGCTATACCCAGAGACACAATGGGAACAGGAGTGGTAGCAATGGTCAGTGCTGCAAGTATTCCATTGGTCGTGTTCCAGCCTATCCACATGTCGTTTTCTATTTTTAAATTCTCAATCTTTGTTTTTAAAACACTCGTTTGTTGGAGCAAGTTTTCCCTGTCCCTATCGTCCAGACTTGTAGTGGTTATTGTGGTAATAATCTGGTCAGATGTTTGGTGCAAAAGGTAAAATTTGCTGACCAAGGTAGGAACTTTTACTTCACTAAATTCGTCTCGAAGCTGATCAATTTTTTCCTGTATTGGTCGAACTTTGTAAATGCGGTCAATCTCTCTCCCCAGGTGTTCAAGCTTTTCTTCTGCCAAAGATTTCCACGCCCGAACTCTCCCAGTGCATGGCTCGTTTAATAGCTTTTCATTTTCTGACAACTCCTTGAAACGTTCTTTTATTTGAAAAAATTCATCGCTTTGAACTCTCGGATTTATCTGATCTAATCTGTTAATTAATTTCACAAACTTTGAACAAACGATATCCTCTTTTCTCAGTTGTTTGATCTCCTTCCGCACATGGTGCAGTCTTGACAACACGTGAAAACCTTGTTCCCGTACATCTTGCAAGAGTCTAACTTCTCCGTCCTTGTAAAAAATTACATCTGGATTATCTTGGTTGTCTATATGCACCTGAGTTGAAGATAACCTAAACTTTAGATCTTCAATTTTGTCAAGAGACTGGGATGAGATGGCAAGCAAATCGATTTCATTATTTATTCCATTCAATTCTGCCATAAATTCTTCCTTTAACTTCGGTAGTTCGGCCTCCAACGCGATTCGATTTTGGGATTTCTTCGCCTCATTAAACTTAATTTTTGTATAACTTTGATCAAGCCTCTCAACACACGCGACGAGCTCCCGAAACTGTTTTTCATTGTGCTGAGAATCATCTGTGTCATTATCAAAGAGCACACATGTATTACCGCAGTTTTCAAAAACCTCTCCAAGGCCTCCTGTCTGCTCTGCGGTCCAGTCTTTAAAATCCTTGCTACCCTGATATTTACTATGAAAACAGTCTCCGTGAGTAACCACTACCACGCAAGATCTCCACAAACTTTGCTCGCCAAATATGTTCTTCAGAATTGTGATTGCCAATCTGTTCTGCTCAGTAAACCGGCTGCCATATTGTAACACCAGAATGAGAGCCATTTTACCTGCGGCCGGGCATACGCTCATAGCTTTCTTCATTTCATCTAAAGATTTCCGCTTAGCTTGGTCAGGGTCCACTTTTGTGTCCAATACACCAGGAGAGTCAACCACGGATATTTTAGTCCCATATCTTGTTGCCGTTTTGCACACCACGTCTTCTGTGACTGAAATGCTGCTGCTAGAACTAAGAAAAGAATTGGACCCTATGAGAGAATTTCCCACGGCACTTTTCCCGCTACCTGTAATTCCCACAAGCAAAAAGCTGTAGCATGTCTCCAAAAAATGTCCTTTCTGCAAACAGAAAGAGTCTTTTCAGGATTGCATAAATTTACTTAGATACATTTTTAAAACTATTATCCAAGAAAATCGTTTTTTTCAAGCGGTGACAAACAACCTATTTACATACATAGTAGAAGTTTTTATTGACTGTTTAGCTTTGAGGTTGGTATAAAAAAAAATAATAATATCAACACAAAAACGTTTGCTACGAATATTTTTACCTCTTTATCTGAAGTGCTATTTTTTTCCATTGTAGATCTTTTCAATGACGACGTGGGTATCGATCAAGTTACCCTTTACGCCCATAAAAGAAGAATAACAAACGTTCTAAAATTGAAATAGTCTACAAATGCATAGACTGCGAATGAAATATATAACATGTCTTATATAGCCCCGCTTTGATTCGAGCTAAACTAAAACATGCAGTTATATAACACGGAAGAACACATTAACGTCAGCATCGGTTTTAGACTGCTTTGCTATTGAACTTAGCAGATGTTTGTATACAAGTATAGCTTTCTGTCTCTCACGTGGCTGCGGCAGCTTGAGAGAGTTTTAAGATTAACTGCAAGATTGAATCAGAGGTTCTTAATCTATTAAGTGCGGGCCACACCCGAATAGTTTTCACAAAGTTCGTAAGTTGGAATCCAGTTTAGTTAAACTGTATTATTTGTTGTTGTGTGGGTGTGTTTCCCTAATAAATAATACAATTAAATTCCTTCACTCAACTAAAGTAATGGAAACAGACGATTTGGTTGGACTTTATCACTGTTTAACGCGTAAGCCTTTCGAAATTCGTCCTGTAAACATCATGATTTCCCCTATATTAAATTTGCAGCATCACTAAGGCTCATCATCATCAGTGACGCTCGAGCCCATGTTGGGCTCTGGCCTGCTCCACCACATCCTTCCATTCGGAGCGATCCATGGCTCTCTGTCTCCATGCGGAAGAACATCACTTTGGTGCATCAAGTAAAAATGATTTACGCCGTCGAGCCATCCATGAAAACTTTTTTTCAAGATTACTTTTTGCTCTTGCTCTGTCCCAGTTAAGTGAACACCTCGTTGCAATATTTTAGGATCAGTGGCCAACAATAGCAATGACCACGTGGGCTATAGGGCCTAGGCGATCAATAGGACAAACACTTAACGTTTATAAATTTAGGAAACATTTATATTACTTTCAGTTTTCTCCCCAATTTACTGGAAGTTGTTGTAGTTTCAACCAATCTTGTCGACGTCTGTGTTCTTCTAATTCACCACATTACGGTATGTATAGATGTTTATTTTAATAAATGGCGTTGTCTATAGGGTCACAATTCCGAGCAGAGAATTTAAAAGCATGCTTTTTAACTTTAAACATTTTAAGAACACTTTCAGCGTGATGATACGTGTAAAAACAACGTAACATATGTAAAAAATCCTCTGCTTCAGATAACAATGTCGGCCCCCATCACACTCATGATGATTGGACTCACTGGAGTTGGGAAAAGCGCCACCGTGAACCAAATTCTTGGTGAGAAGAAATGCATCGAAGGTGACTCTGGTGAATCTGTGACATCTGCATGTCAAGTCGAGCGCGTCAAGTACAAAGACAGGGACGTGACGTTAGTGGATACGCCGGGAGTAATGGACACGGCCGTTGACGGTGATGAAGCTTTGACAAAAACATATGAAGAGATGCGTGAGGCCCTAGATAAGTGTCAGGAGACTGGATGGAAAGCTTTGTGTCTGGTAATAAAGTTTGGTGAGCGATTCACCGAAGAAATAAAAAAGGGTCTGTATATTCTCAAGCTTGTCTTTGGTGAGGATTTCTTGGAAATGAACTGTGTTGTAATTGTAACACACGGGGATCTGTTTGACAAGAAGTATAAAGGAAAGAAAAGCTTTTTGGACTGGTGCAGAGAAGAGGGAGGTGACCTGGGGGAGCTGTTTCGATCATGTTCCTACCGGTGTGTGCTGTTTAGGAATGAAACCACAAGTGCCCATGAAAAGGAAATACAAATGAACGAGCTTATCACGCAGGTGAATCTGCTGAAGGAGAGCTATACGAATTCAAAGTTCAATGAAAATATGAAAGGACATAATCGATTAAAGCTGGAGGCTGAATTGGAAACTTTGCTTGAATGTGTAAATAAAAAAATACTTGAATTAGAGAGGGAAGTAGATGATGAGTTCGCTAAAGAAGGAAATGAAGAATGCCTTACGATGTTAAAAGGCCAAGCATCTGAAATTGAAGATGAATTAAATGACAGAGATGAAAATGTTTTTTATAAAAGTGGTGAGGAAAGTTTACTAAAAGATCCTAAATCTCGAATTAGAAGCATCTTAACTGTCCTAGACAAGAGAATTCGGGTAACTAAATTAGTTGAAGAAATTAAAGGCAATATACAGACTTTGAGGAAAAGCATTTCCGAAAAAGGCAAAGCGAAATGTGACGTCAATGTTGTATTTGATTTAAAGCTTGAATTTCAAAATTTTTTAGACAAATATTGCAAAAAACATAGTTTGAACCTGCTGGACATTGATTCTTCTAGACGGCGCGACGAAAGCATGGGATCTGACAAGAAGATCTTTCTAAATAAGCAAGACCTGGTTTTATTTAAGGACATAGAACTCCAAAGTCATATTTTGAAAAATCAACTGGCACGTTTGAAACACAATGTTGTTACAGATAGGATTCATGTCTTGGACAGACAAGTCAAGGAAATCTTACCTACAGAGACTAATAAGAAGATACCTGACAAAATAAAGAGTGATGCCATTGAGTTGCTTAAAGCTTTAGACGAAGACGACGAGGACATCAAAAACAAAGAAGAGGCGCTTGATAGAATTATAAAGAAGGCTGAACACGTGAATAACAAGTGCTCTCAAAGTAAGACAGGAGAACATTTAGAAACTGCCATTGGGGTTACGGGCGGTGTTCTAGCAGTAGGTTCATTGACAGCCAGCGTCGTCAAGACATTAGCGACATGCAGCAAAGCCGCGGGTGTTGCAAAAACGACAGGGTGTTCCATTTCTAATGCCGCTAAGATGTCAAAACCATGCAGAGCTTTGTTTTCCACTGGATCTGCTGCCTCATTAGTTGTAACATTTAAAAAGTTTTTGACACCTAAGTAAGATGATTTTTTTTGTTCCATTACTATTGGCGGTTGGACGTTTTATTTTTAGAAATATAAAATGAATTTTAGGAAAATGATGTTTCGAAATGGTTAAATTTCTAAATTGTGTGGCGTTTGGTTGCACCCGTGGTTTTGCTATGCATCACTGGTCAATCCATATGCAGGCATGGAATGGATGAATTAAAAGAAAATACAGTTTTCAGATTGAACGTATATTATTTTAAAATTTATTTACATTTTTTTGGTCTTTAAAAAAAAAAAAAATTGCCCAGTCAAAACTACTGTAATTTGAGTTCACAAACATCAAACAGGGAGTAGGAACCACTCAGAAGGGGAAACAGAGGGAGGTTTCTACGGGTAAGCTGCTGTGTTTCACACAAAAATTTGAATGTACCACGTCATAAAATCCTTTTCAAAGATTGTGTTGAGTCTGCCTGTTCTGAACTTTGACCAACAAAGACATGTATTGAGACCTTCAAGAAAATAAGTCAAATTTTTGTTATTTAAATTTATATTTTGTTTATTATTGTATCGTCTGATGACGAAGACGTCTAGACGAAACTTCCGTTTAATTGTCGAGTCTGGTTTCAAGCTTAATCATGTCTTGGTACATTATTTGGGTATATATCAATTAAAAATAAGTAATATATTCTAATAGAATTTTGGGGAAACTTCGATAATTGACTAGAAAGATAAACAATATAGAAGACATTTCTAGAAGCGTTGGTTCTTCCGACGCATAGATATAAAAAGGGGATTCAGAGATTCATCGCGAGAGATTCAGAGAGCTATTTTTAAATTTACGAGACAAGAGTTTTATTCTTTGTGTACTTATATGTGTTTATTCGCATTCGTCATTGTACATCATTAATTGACACATTGTACTAACTGTGTATCGGTAGAAGATTTTCCCATACTCTGTAAGTTGATGATTTGTAATTATATTTCTCTTGTTTAGTAATTATTAATACTTTAAAAAATCTAATTAATTTTAATTAGAAACTGTTTTGGGTATCGAATTTCTGCTATTGTTTTTCTCTATGGTATCGTCCTTTTGTTATGCACTGTTTGAACGAGCCATAACTTAAAAAAAGAGATTAATTTCTCACAATAGAAGCCAGTGAGTAACAGTCCTCATGGAGCTCTTTGTATCCACCAAAACTTGTCTGCTAGGAAGACCTTGATATTGACGCCGCCGTGTAACTGTGATCTCACACATTGCTTGTCCTCCTATTTCTTGGCTGGGGATAAGATTGTATACATTCTAATGTACTCCATAATTTGTCTTCAATAATGCCATTTTTTGACACAATTTCTAAATTTTCTTATTCTTCTATATATTAATGGCCCACGATCAATCTATTGATCATTCTGGCTCCTATGCATGTAGAGGGGATTTGCAATGTTTCTGAGCCTGGTGTTGATGAGAATATTTCACTGGTTGCAAGGGCCACATAATGAAGGGGTGCATGAACGGAAAAGCCTGAGACAATAGACACACATGTTTCAAGTGTTGTCGCAGCAATTGTTCCTTTTGGGCGGTTGTTCCAGTCCCTGATTGTCTCGGGCAGGAATGCGTAATTCCTATGCAAAGCTCGCCTGATTATCCTAGCAGATGGAAAAAGCTAGAAATGTTATAGCTATACGACACGTTACACACGTGCACGCATACATTATCATATGCTTTTTGAGGACTGTATCTTTTTCACTTGTTATAAGTTGATAAAGTTTTTTTCTTCTTCTGTTTACTTGTATTTCTAGATATTTATCTATATAATTACATTACATTTTAGTACCACTAGCCTTGGTAACGAGCCAACTATTAGCACAGATGAAATTTTTATTTAAAAAAAAACAACCAACAACAAAAAAAACAAAAAAAACAAAACACAAATATAACGATACGTGACAGGGCATGTGGAGGATACGTGGGAGGGGCAAGCGAGGACGGCTTTGAGCTAGGCTTTTGGAATGTGTGGGGGTGGGGCATGTTGAGAGGACATAGGGAGGAGATGTGGAGGAGGCATTAGTTGCGACCTGCTGGAGTATATTGCGACTTTACCTTGTCAATGTTTTCTGTTTTATTTCGGCTAAATAAAATTTTACTTATTTAAAACCAAAAAAAAAAACCAAAAAAAAAAAAACAACCAAAAACTTTAGTTTTTTTTTTTGATTTTTGTGTTTTAAATAAAACCTAAACAAAAAAAACAAAAAAAAAAAAAAAAAAAAAAAAAAGCAATACATGTAACAGAAATTCACTGCTGCTATTCAAAATGCATAAACACTGATTGTATTTTTAAAGGTAGCAACAGCTGGCAATGGCAGCAAATTAAGGTAGCAACAACTGGCAATGGCAGCAAATTAAGGTAGCAACAACTGGCAATGGCAGCAAATGAACTTTATTTTCTGGGTCTTCCGCACCACAGGGTGGGCTTTCCCCCATGTTTAACAACCACCGTGCTATGGACATATTTCTGACACAAGCGCGGTAATTCGATATCAATGGGAGGTGATTTCTGTAAGGGTTTGTAAAGGACAGTAGGGGACAGATGGGTTTTTATTAGGGGTTGGGGGTGTCTTACAGAGGTTTGAGAAGTAATATTGGAGGTGTGTGGGCGGGGGGGGTGTCTAACTTTTGGTGACGGTGGCGGAGGGAAGGTAAACAATTGGCGACATATACGTTACGTCATGTATGGATGGCCCCCCTTAGCCACATATGAAAAAAGTAAAAGAGCATGATTACAATTTTAAACTAAAATATCCACGCCCAAATTAACTTTAAAATATTAATATAGTATATACAATTTTACACGTTTCTTATTTTACTCTCCTGTCAATAGGAAATCTTGCATCAGGCACGCATAGTTACAAAATTAAAAGATGGTAACGAATCACATAATAAATGTGCCGTTAATGAAGCAATAACTATTTTATAAATAATTAAAAAAAAAAAAAAATAAATATAGAGTAATAATTTTGATCATATGAGAGAGAGAGAAAAAAAAAAAAAAAAAAGCTCTTTATTTGTCCCTCGTATTCTATGACCGTTAAGAAGACTTGTGAAATTAAATTGTTTTTTTTTTTAGTAGATAATTTTAAATTGAATGCGGTAAGATGAATTTAATTGAAATAATGTAACACACCCTCTGGGTGTAAATGTGATACCCCGGGGGGACCTCCAGGCTAGTTCTATAACACCTACATACCTACTGAAATTAAAAGTAGCACAAAGCTGTGCGCTGGGTTGGGGGGAAGAGGGGGGTCTAACTTCTGGCTGGTCGCTCATGCATGGCGAGCTACCATTCCGTGACCAACACGCAGCCCGCCAAAAGTTTTTTTTTTT
>CAXITT010000212.1:1008059-1022927 GCA_964033795.1 Lymnaea stagnalis | reverse complement strand
CAGCATAGACTTGAGTTTGTTTTTGTGATGTCTGGTGTTTGCATCGATCCTGAACAAAAACAACAAAACCAGCATAGACTTGAGTTTGTTTTTGTGATGTCTGGTGTTTGCATCGATCCTGAACATAACAACAAAACCAGCATAGACTTGAGTTTGTTTTTGTGATGTCTGGTGTTTGCATCGATCCTGAACAAAAACAACAAAAACAGCATTTAATTGAGTTTGTTTTTGTGATGTCTGGTGTTTACATCGATCCTGAACAAAAACAACAAAAACAGCATTTAATTGAGTTTGTTTTTGTGATGTCTGGTGTTTACATCGATCCTGAACAAAAAAAACAAAAACAGCATTTAATTGAGTTTATTTTTGTGATGTCTGGTGTTTGCATCGATCCTGAACAAAAACAACAAAAACAGCATTTACTTGAGTTTGTTTTTGTGATGTCTGGTGTTTGCATCGATCCTGAACATAACAACAAAAACAGCATAGACTTGAGTTTGTTTTTGTGATGTCTGGTGTTTGCATCGATCCTGAACATAACAACAAAAACAGCATAGACTTGAGTTTGTTTTTGTGATGTCTGGTGTTTGCATCGATCCTGAACAAAAACAACAAAAACAGCATTTACTTGAGTTTGTTTTTGTGATGTCTGGTGTTTGCATCGATCCTGAACATAACAACAAAAACAGCATAGACTTGAGTTTGTTTTTGTGATGTCTGGTGTTTGCATCGATCCTGAACATAACAACAAAACCAGCATAGACTTGAGTTTGTTTTTGTGATGTCTGGTGTTTGCATCGATCCTGAACATAACAACAAAACCAGCATAGACTTGAGTTTGTTTTTGTGATGTCTGGTGTTTGCATCGATCCTGAACATAACAACAAAACCAGCATAGACTTGAGTTTGTTTTTGTGATGTCTGGTGTTTGCATCGATCCTGAACATAACAACAAAAACAGCATAGACTTGAGTTTGTTTTTGTGATGTCTGGTGTTTGCATCGATCCTGAACAAAAACAACAAAACCAGCATAGACTTGAGTTTGTTTTTGTGATGTCTGGTGTTTGCATCGATCCTGAACAAAAACAACAAAAACAACAACAACAAAAGAGTTGCACAGCTCCCGATGAACATTCCAGAATATGTCATCTTTTTTAACATTCAATATGGTCTCAATATTTCCCATATTTGTTCTATACCACTTAAGCATCCTCATTCCCGGGGAAGATTTTTTTTTTTTTACTTACATCAAAACAAATCAAAATAAATTTAAGAATACATTTTTATTCATGTCATGATAGACAAAACCACCCATCCCCAGTCTCACCCCTAATCAGATGACGTGACAGCAGAAGCGCTTAACATGTATCTATCACGGATCTGATTTCCTGCACTAATACACCAACTAGAGTGAAGGATTGAAGGATGAAAAGAATTATTTCAGATTTTTTGGTACCATGTCACCGTAATGAAGCAATCAAATACTCTCTCACTAGTGATCAACAGTTTCCTTCCATTTCTATTTCTTAAATTTTTTAATTCCTTTATTTTAACTTCACTTTTGTTGGTGCGTTTCTCTGAGGCTGAAATATCTTCGGAAGGCCAATCCAACCACTTCCAGTCATCCTATCGATATGATGGCAATCAGTGTTTCTTTCAGACATTCCCCACCCCCGGGGCATTTAAAGTTGCTTTTTTAATTGGGTTGGGGGGGGGGTTTCCAGTGGCCATGTGGCCAGAGGCGTAGCTAAAGGGTGGCAGAGGGGCATCAAAATGGGCTTTGATTTGGGGAGCGTAAAAAATGAATCATGTCCCTTGACGCAAAAAAAACCTCTAGTTACGCCCATGCCATCGGCACAGAAAGGGGGAGGGTGAGGTTGTTCACTCAGGGGTCACTTTTTCTTTATATAGATGTGCGGGATTTTCGGACGAATGCAGAGTTTGCATTGTGAAACGAAGGGCGGCAAAAATATTAGGCTGCCTATGGTGGTACTAATGGTAGCTATACGCCTCTAGACGTCCCTTGGATTTAAGGTGCGAGAATAATCTAGGGCAAAAACACGTACCCCCAAGGGTGACACAACTAGAATGAATTTAGTTAACGTCCCGCTGGTGCGCAATTTAAGATGTCTTTGGTCATTATTATGGCTCATTTTTGAATTTGTTACCCGAAGCGCAATATAAAAAAAAATATATATATTATTTAGCGTAGTTATCGGGAATTATATTTTGAACCATGCTTTCTTTTGAATTATTTAATTTGTAATATACTCTCAATACCAAAATCGCTTATTAGGAAGCAGTCCATTAAGAAGCAGTCCGCGAGTCATAAAATAAGCGTCATATATATGAGAGAAGATAATTCATTATTATTGACCTTAATACCATGATTAAATAAAAAAGCGATCCCTCCCCCCACATTTAGATTTCGAGGACTGTAAGATAAAATAAAAACACCTACGTGCAAAAATTCCATTCTTAAGTAGCTTGCGTGGTGAATAGTTCCTTTTAAGGATATTGCCTTGACGTCAACCTTTCCAGTTGCTCGTCTGTATATTCAGAGGCCAAACACTGCAGTAGATATTTGTCAGGCAGTTCATTTTTCTCGTGTTTAGGGTCAAATTAAAATTTTGTTATTCTCATAGAATGGGCATAGGCTTGTTAAGATGCAGTGGCGTGGCTAGGGTTGGTTTCACCCCGTGCGGTAAAGTCGTGGTGTCAACACTCTCCCCAGAATTCCACGATTGATTTCCTCTTGTTAAAATAAGTCCACAGAAAAAAACAATGACAAGACTAAAAACAAATTAATTGTAGGTCTGGAGGTAAATGTATTTAAGAACTGTAACTGCGTTAATGTAAATATATTTTTACATTAAATTAACTTTATTAAAATGTTTCATTTCCTGATCTTCAAAGCCGCAAACCTTTTAATTACTTGATCAAGTCAATATCCTTCACCGTATCTTTTTCAATTGATAGGAGAGCCAGATTAAAAAGCCTTGACTGTCTTATGGTAGATAGTAAATAGTTCTTGATAAACCTTAGTTTTGAAAAGCTCCGCTCCAATGAAGCCACAGACACGAAGAGCGTAAGAAACAATTAAACGCTTAGCGAGGGTTTATGAAAAGATTCTAGGAAGTCTCATTCAGCTATGAATTTCAAAACATCAAATAATGAATAGTCCATGACTTTGTGAAATTCACTATCAGCTGCCTTTAGGTGTCTTCTAATCCTTAATATTTCTCTTAAAGGCTCATCTTCTGATAACTCATCATAGAAATAGGTTAATTTTGGAACGGACATTAATAACTCTGCTTCACTTACTGATACTAGACCATTGAGTTGAACAGCCCCAAACATATCTGCTACTTCCTTGATCACTGATGACCTGATCTAGAGTTCAGACTAAAGCGATTAACACACTTCAGCATATCCCTATAGTTTTCTTCTCACAGAGAGAGTTCAGCATCTATAAATTGTTCTCCTGCCTTTCTCTTCTTAAAACTTAATCTCTTTGCCGAAATTCCACAACGGTCCGATTTTTAAAATGCCTTTTCAACAGCACGTTCTACCAAGTGACAGCACTTTTCTTGCCGAAACTACCTTGAGGTCTCTAGGCTGGTCACCAATTTCTCAAGAGTAAAGCCTTTAGTCTGCAGATACTGCTGTATACGATTAACTTCTTCAAGCTGATCGCCCCAAAGGTAAATGTAGCAGATAAACGTGAAATCACAGACATTATGTAAAAGTCTTTGACCCTAATGAAAACGGCAGAAAACGTAATTAATACTAAGGGATAGAAAATATCTCCTGAAAATATATGGACCAAAAAATTATGAATATGGATGGAAAATACAAACAAACTAGGAAATGTATAGTCTATATCATAATCCCACGAAAGTAAGATATATAAAAAAGGGTAGACCACGCTGGGCAGGACACCCCCCCTCCCCAAGCTACGCCACTGTTATAATATACTGCTTATATATTCTATAGAGCGCCCTCAAAGAGATCGGTGCTTAAATAGAGAAACGAAATTCCAAGAAATATGTTGCGCTTAAGTTTCAAAATAGCATTTAATATCGAAATAGCGCCGAGCCTATCTTCAATTTTCTTAGGAACTGGACAATCCTGGAAAAATTTGCAACACATGTTTTTTAAAATCAATGTTGACCTTAATACCAAGAGTAATTGAATACGTGATCTGTTTCCCTACGATTAAAAGCTTTAAGGCATTTTAATCGGATACATTGATCTGCTTTAGAAAATCTTCGAAAATATGTCGTTGAAAATCGAATCGGATTAGTCGAGACTTACGTGTAGCTGTATTTCTTATTACACTTATTGGCGTAGCTATGGGGTGGGGAGGGGGTGCGGACCACACCGGGTGACCCCATCTCAGGGGTGACACCAAATTGTACAATTGCATATTTGAGGAGTCGACTTGCAAAACCTGCTATGTAACATTTTTTTAAAAAATAGATAAGCTGTTAATGCAAATTAACTTGACATAGCAAATAAGGCATTTATATTTTTTTATGGTGACATAATTTTAGACTTAAATGAAGCTTTCGATTCATTAAATACATAAAAATACTGTAGATTGACACTTAACAAACCAGCGAAAATAGTTAACTCAATTTTTTTCTTAAAAAAAAAAGTGAATTTGCAGGATTTGCGAGTGGTCTCCTCATTTACAGAGGACACACTGCTCGGTCGAACCGAATTTCATAAAATGATAACCGATCAATATTAAAGTAACCACACATGTAACCAATCCAAAATGCGTGGTTTATTATAAGTTCAAAGTTGATGCGTCAGAAATGAGGTGACCCAATAATTAGGTCAGAAAAAACACCGTTTTGGCCATGATTCAACGCCGATTGAAGTGCTCGGTAACTTTCGCGACAGGAGGCTTTATTTATCTCTAGTCTGAGAAATAAAGCTTTCAATTGATACCAACTACGATGGGGGTCGGGCGATTCTGAATACAAGAATCGAAGGGGGGATGACACCATGAGGTTACCGCACCGGGTGACACCAAACCTAGCTACGCCACTGATTACACTTAAGTGGATGCATAAGTTGAATATATTATGATTACATTTTTTTTTCCTCCAGAAATTAGTTATTCATCTACTTCTGGCGTTTTTTGTTTTGTTAGTTTGATTTTTTAAGATATCTTTTTTAAAATTTCGCGAGGGGGTTGGGCAAACGAACGAAATTAAAATATCATAAATATACAATGTTGAAATATCAAATTAAATATAATGTTTTTGCAAAAAGTATTTTAGGGTAATTTCACAAATCACCCTTTCCCAATTTAGTATGCGTAGTTTAAAAAAAAAAAAAAGGTATAAATTGAGAGACGGCCATATTTAAATCAATTTAAATACTAAAAAATAATTGCATAAGTGATCCTCAAAAAAAACACACCCTTTAACAACTATTTTTAAACATGATTCTGTGACACGTGGGTTTAAAATGGTTCAATCGGATTAACGTATCTGGCTCACAGTTGAAAAAAACAACAAACGACCTCAGTACAACTAATTCACACCCCCCCCACACCGCTGACATTGTAACACCATCTTTCTGTAAAACATCATCTGGTCTTCTGCAGAGTCTACCTAACTCAAGCTTAACTTTTAAAAAAAAATGTGATTCAAATTTTGAATAGAATTTATTGATTAGTTTAGCAGTCTTTTATTTGCGTTTGATGCAAATACCTTTCTAAGTATTTTCTCAAATACTTTAGCCCAGCTGCGGTCAACAGATTGCTAATTGGTTGGTGTCGTCCCACCAGCATGGTCAATCGAGTGGAAGGCGGGTGGGGCTGTCTCGGCGAAGGGGCGCCTCCAGCGTGCCGCTCTGTGGCCGACTATTCAAGTAGTTTTCGAGTTGTGGGGAAGAAGGTCTATGTTGGGGAAGTTCCCAATGATCTCTGGCTCGAATTTCTGCGGTTTTCCTTTAGAGATACACATTTGTTTTCAGTCTCGAATAAATGCCTTCTTTGAGTTTTTTGTTGTTCTTTAAAATGAGTCTGTAGCAAGACTTTCGTCGAAAAACTGCGCGGCACGAAGAATTGTTGAGTTCTAAAGTGTGATTTGTAATTTTGAACCAACTCTGGACATTTTGTTATAATGACAAGAAAATGAAGCGGCTAGCGCAGCGGTTCCTAGATTTCTAATCGTGGCCCATCACGGGGCAACAAGATCAAATACAATGCCACCAAATGAAGGAGCGGAGCCGAGATTTCCCGGTGCGTATATGTAAGGGATCTAAATGCCCCGGTGCTTATATGTAAGGGATCGAAAAAGTCCCGGTGCTAATATGTAAGGGATAGAAATGTCCCGGTGCTTACATGTATGAGATCGACATGTACCAGCAGCGAAATGACGGCAGCTAAACGGAGTAGGCGATACGTCATAGATTCCGTCCTCTCAATGATAACCAAGATTTGATAATATGCTCAGTGCTGTCTAACAACTCTTGAATCTCGGCTGTGCACATTGATAACTCTATTGGTAGCCATGTATTGTATGATTTTAATTTCTTGATGTGAAAGTAATTTATGAAAATCCTTTCTGTATAAAAAAAAAATTAAATTAAATTAGATTACAGTGTCCTTTTAAAGGAATAGGACATTTCAAGTTAAAGAAACTAATTAATTGTAAAATTGAATGTGTTCATATTAATTAAATAAGAGGACTGTGTCAGTGTGTTTACCAGATGCGTCTCTAGACTGTATGCAATTGGTCTGTACGTTGTCCCTAGCGCACAGATTCACCTTTAACACAGAATGATGACTACAGACCGTAAAAGATGTAGTCCCCTTGTTGAAAAACCTTCCGTTAAATGTGCTTCAGAGAAAATCCTGGGTTGTCAGTCATTTCTCGAAACAGTCATTCAAAAAGGATAAAAAGACAATGACAGTCGTGTTGCTGCTCTCTCGTATACTACTTTTCAGCCAAGTGCTATTTTTTTATTCTGTTGTTTTCTGTTCGCTGACGAAGGCTTCCTGCCAACACCTTCGTTGTTTTGTTGCGTTCTTTTTTTCCTTCTTCAGGTTTTCACATGCTTTGTTTTACTCATGTCCTTTTTTAAAAATAACGACAATAGCATTATTTCAAACGGGCTAGCAACACAATGCCAGCAGAAGAGAAACTCGAATTCATCACAGGACTTTAGTGGCAAAGCTAGGCGTCGCTCCCAGCAACAATTGCGCCCACTTCTATTATTAGATGTTAGAATTATTCTTTCCTATAATCATTTACACTTCAAAGTTCTCAGTGACTCGATAAATATTTCCATAGAGAGAAATATTAAATAACGCTACATCTTTTTTTTTGAAAATACTTAGTTTCCTTTCAAATACTTTCTGTTGAATGATTACTTTTATTACAAGACGATCTGCTTGGTTCTGCTTTATAGATTTTAATTAAGAAGTCAAGTAATTTGTCGATGCCTCTCAAACAAATTTTTTTTTTGGCACTTGAAAATAGCACTCTGTGGCCATACCAATATTGCACTTTCTCTTTTTTTTTAAGTGAGCCTCATTCCAAGAAACTGAATTGACTCAGTTTGTAATAGAAGGTTACTTGATGTTAAAAGTTTTTCATTTGTTTGAGAACGTATGAACCACTAAAAGGGTAAGTATCGCACCAATAGTAATGTTCAGCGGGTTAATTTGCAGACGCCATTCATGTATTCGTCATGTTTTGCCTTGAAATGAAGAACCTTAGCAATACTGTTAACTCTCCGAAATCCCAAAGTTTGTACAAGTCCAACGGTTCTCAACATGTGGGTCGCAACCCCTTTAAGGGGTTGAACGACCATTTTCCCCGGGGTCGCCTAAGACCATCGGAAAATACATGTACTCTACAGTTATGAAGTAGCAAAGGAAATAATTTTGTGGTTGGGATTCGCCACAACATGAGGGATTGTATTAAAGGGTCGCGGCATTAAGAAGGTTGAGAATCACCGATCTGGTCAAAGATGTAATCATAGTGGCGGCCATGACCTGGATCAACCCAGGCGTTATATGGAACATCGGCGTGGTACTTGGTGGTAGAATGAAACTTCATAGAACAATATGCACGGAATAAAGTCATAGGTATGACCTTTTAATTAAAGGTAATGTCTTTTGTCCATGATTTTAATATTCATTCAAAATTAAATATCAGTAAATGGAAGCGTTAAAGGTCGTGTGTCGATTCTCGCTTGGGGCTAAATGTGTTTGTGCTATATGTTTGTGGCGAACAGCTTTGTCACAGTGTGTCATAGTTCGCCACAGTTTGTAACAGTTTGCAAAAGTTTGTCATAGGTTGCAAAAGTTTTTCAGTCGACCACAGTTTGTCACAGTTTGCCACAGCTAAATGGGTTCGCCCGCTAGTTGGCGTTTCATTTCTAAGTAATACTGAAGCGTTGTGACAGTGACAAAGCTGTGTAGTGTGTTCAAGTGCTAAAAGGGTTCTCAAAATTTCCAATTTTTAAAACCACCCAGATTTAAATATTGCTTAATTTCTTTTTTTTTAATTCTTTTTTTTTTTTTAGGGTTTTGGAGAAGGAAAAAGAAAGTGGAGGAGGGGGGCGGAGTTCATGTTTAAGAAAATGCTAAACTTTACCCATCATTAATTTTTTGAAAAAATGATAACTTTCAACATTGTTGTGTCCCAGAACCTCTGTTAACCAACAGCCACACAGGAAAAATCCTATCCCCCAAAGCTCTTTATAATTTTCTTTTTCCTTTTAAACAGGACACCGGGAATTCCCCAACATATGGGAACTGGGTTTTAGTTTTTAAAAAATGGCGTAGCTGGATCCCTTGCATTCTCTCCGTAACGCCAATATTTTTGTCAAGTAAGTATCATTTTAACAATTCATTCATAAGTGAAAAATCTAAAAATATTCATGAACTAAAGTTAAAGTAGTTAAAGTTTTATGAAAGCTTTTTCAAGAAAGTTCGATTTTTCTAATCGATGAAATGGCCAAAGTAAAAGGATGTGACTTGTGTTTCTCTTTTGTAGTCAAGAAGTGAGGTACGCGTGTCGTGCACACTAGGGGTTCCCAACCGGTGAGTCATGACCGCCTCATGGAGTAGCCTAACGATATTGCAGGGGTCGCTTGAGAACTTACGAAAGCTGATTTTGGGGGGTAAAATTTGAGTATTTTATTAAAAAAAAATATATATATATATTATTTTACAGTGATTAGGCTAGTTTCTTTCTTTCTTTCTTTTTTCTTCCCCCCCCCCTCCGCTACAGTGTGAATAAACACTACAGCTAGATTAAAAAAAAGAAAAGATTCTTTCGGCAGACTTGCAAAAAGATGACCTGCGTTGAGCTCTTGCGAAAAATACATTCGAGAATTTCTGACCTAGCACGAAAAGAAACTAGCAGATTCTTGTCCCTGGTGCTTCTAGATTGCTCAATTGAACCTTTTTTGTTGTTGTGATCAATAAACTTATTCTGCTTTTCAGTTTTGTTTCATTTTAAAGCCTGAACATTATAGTTGTTAGCTTGCAATGACATTTTAAGCTTTTTAAACATGTATTATTATTATTATTATTTTTTCCATTTCATAATGCACTTTTAAAAGTAAGTATTTTGAACCCTTTTGCAAATTTAAAAAAAAAAAAAGAGTTTTTAAAAACATGGGACTAATTTTGTTTTCTTGTGAAATGATTACAATTCAATTATAAAAATAAAAATGCATGGTTACTAAGTTAAAGCATAGCTTATAGCTTGTAACAAAACTATAGTTTTATAAATTTTAAAAATTCCATTACCGTCAACACCCGACAGCCCCCCCCCCTCCTCCTCCTCCCACCCCACTCCACAAATCCCAAATTCTTAAATCCTGTTTTTTTTTTGTTTTTTTTTATACCTAGGAATAATCCTGGTTTTTCTAACGCCCAAACTTTGCAAATGTAGCGGTAGGGGGTCGCGGTACTAAAAATGTTAGGATCCCTGATGGTTTAGAGCATGGATCATCCACTACGTGGGTTATGCGAACAGCCGCTGTCTTTGCTTTTTAATTGTGGTCGTAAACAACGCGCATGGAATGGATGTTTGGGCGTACAAACACTGAAAAACAATGTTGAGCCCTGGCTAAAAGTCAGTTCAAATCTAGATACGTCATGACAACGGCGACCGGACTGGGATGGCGTGATCTCCGAACCTGTTAGTTGAGGAATAATAGCAGAACACACGCCTGCATAGATAAAGTGACCTTTCTGATGTGAGCGGTCGTCTTTACACTGGTTATCTGTGTAAGAAGTTGTTGTTAGACTGGGCAGTTAACTTTGAAGTTGTCGTTAGACTGGTCAGTTAACTTCGAAATTGTCCTTAGACTGGTCAGTTAACTTCGAAGTTGTCCTTAGACTGGTCAGTTAACTTTGAAGTTGTCATCATTAGACTGGTCAGTTAACTTCGAAGTTGTCCTTAAACTGGTCATTTAACTATGAAGTTGTCCTTAAACTGGTCATTTAACTATGAAGTTGTCCTTAGACTGGTCAGTTAACTATGAAGTTGTCCTTAGACTGGTCAGCCAGTTAAGAAATCTCCTAAAACAAGGGTCGATGAATATAACCCTTCGGTTCTAAATGTTTACAATTGCTTCTCTGCGTGTGTCTCCCGCCAGTTAAAAGTAGTCTTACCACACAGTGTGTAGCCCGGCGTAGTGTAGCGTGTGTTACACAATCTAACCGTGCGTGTCCCCCCCCCTCCCCACTCAATGCGATTCCCACCGTCAGATAACAAGGTCGAAGAGATCCTGTGTTACATCCTGCATACGGGCTAACAGGATGCAGCTGAGAAGCCCCGTGATTTTATGTTACCACATATAGCGTCACTAGGAAGGACGCATTGACGGCTAATGGAATATCTGCAACGCTCCTTCAATTTTGACACTTCTGCTTTGAAATAAAAAATATTTCAAGCTTTGTTCACATATGATTTGTTAACCAAAGTGAGTCTCTGTATACAGAAATTATACAGAAACGCTTATGAACGGTGGTGTGCATCGACTAAATGCCGCCCGGGGCAAACCCTGAAAGTGCGCTCCCCAAATACACACAATATTCATTTATATGATGCTATGCATAAATCCCAGCAGTGGGGACCGGGGTGGTCGCCCCTTTGCACCGCCCCCACCCCAACTACGCCACTGCTGAGGAATTCAACGCTGAGTTCAGACTGTTTTTGCTAATCGTTCAAGTATTTCATAACGTTACCGGATGATAAAATGAAATAGGGGCACATTCCATTTTGAAAAGGTCTGAAAAGAAGGACCTGTTATTCTGGAATGAGGACATTACATTTTGAAAAGGTCTGAAAAGAAGGACCTATTATTCTGGAAGGAAGACATTCCATTTTGAACAGGTCTGAAAAGAAGGCCCTGGTATTCTGGAAGGAGGACATTACATTTTGAAAAGGTCTGAAAAGAAGGACATGTTATTCTGGAAGGAGGACATTCCATTTTGAACAGGTCTGAAAAGAAGGACCTGCTATTCTGAAAGGAGGACATTCCATTTTGAACAGGTCTGAAAAGAAAGACATGTTATTCTGGAAGGAGGACATTACATTTTGAAAAGGTCTGAAAAGAAGGACATGTTATTCTGGAAGGAGGATATTCCATTTTGAAAAGGTCTGAAAAGAAGGACCTGTTATTCTGGAACGAGGACATTACATTTTGAAAAGGTCTGAAAAGAAGGACATGTTATTCTGGAAGGAGGACATTCCATTTTGCAACAGGTCTGAAAAGAAGGACGTGTTATTCTGGAAGGAGCACATTCCACTTTGAACAGGTCTGAAAAGAAGGACATGTTATTCTGGAAGGAGGACATTCCATTTTGAACAGGTCTGAAAAGAAGGACCTGTTATTCTGGAAGGAGCACATTCCATTTTGAAAAGGTCTGAAAAGAAGGACATGTTATTCTGGAAGGAGGACATTCCATTTTGAACAGGTCTGAAAAGAAGGACCTGCTATTCTGGAAGGAGGACATTCCATTTTGAACAGGTCTGAAAAGAAGGACATGTTATTCTGGAAGGAGGACATTACATTTTGAAAAGGTCTGAAAAGAAGGACATGTTATTCTGGAAGGAGGACATTCCATTTTGAAAAGGTCTGAAAAGAAGGACCTGCTATTCTGGAAGGAGGACATTCCATTTTGAACAGGTCTGAAAAGAAGGACATGTTATTCTGGAAGGAGGACATTACATTTTGAAAAGGTCTAAAAAGAAGGACATGTTATTCTGGAAGGAGGACATTCCATTTTGCAACAGGTCTGAAAAGAAGGACCTGTTATTCTGGAAGGAGCACATTCCACTTTGAACAGGTCTGAAAAGAAGGACCTGTTATTCTGGAAAGAGGACATTCCATTTTGAACAGGTCCGAAAAGAAGGTCCTGTTATTCTGGAAGGAGCACATTCCATTTTGAACAGGTCTGAAAAGAAGGACCTGTTATTCTGGAAGGAGGACATTCCATTTTGAACAGGTCTGAAAAGAAGGACCTGTTATTCTGGAAGGAGGACATTCCATTTTGAACAGGTCTGAAAAGAAGGACCTGTTATTCTAGAAGGAGGACATTCCATTTTGAACAGGTCTGAAAAGAAGGACCTATTAATCTGGAAGGAGGACATTCCATTTTGAACAGGTCTGAAAAGAAAGACCTGTTATTCTGGAAGGAGCACATTCCATTTTGAACAGGTCTGAAAAGAAGGACCTGTTATTCTGGAGGGACGACATTCCATTTTGAACAGGTCTGAAAAGAAGGACCTAGTTTTCTGGAAGGAGGACATTCCACTTTGAACAGGTCTGAAAAGAAGGCCCTGGTATTCTGGAAGGAGGACATTACATTTTGAAAAGGTCTGAAAAGAAGGACCTGCTATTCTGAAAGGAGGACATTCCATTTTGAACAGGTCTGAAAAGAAGGACATGTTATTCTGGAATGAGGACATAACATTTTGAAAAGGTCTGAAAAGAAGGACATGTTATTCTGGAAGGAGGACATTCCATTTTGAACAGGTCTGAAAAGAAGGATCTGCTATTCTGGAAGGAGGACATTCCATTTTGAACAGGTCTGAAAAGAAGGACATGTTATTCTGGAAGGAGGACATTACATTTTGAAAAGGTCTGAAAAGAAGGACATGTTATTCTGGAAGGAGGACATTCCATTTTGAAAAGGTCTGAAAAGAAGGACCTGCTATTCTGGAAGGAGGACATTCCATTTTGAACAGGTCTGAAAAGAAGGACATGTTATTCTGGAAGGAGGACATTACATTTTGAAAAGGTCTAAAAAGAAGGACATGTTATTCTGGAAGGAGGACATTCCATTTTGCAACAGGTCTGAAAAGAAGGACCTGTTATTCTGGAAGGAGCACATTCCACTTTGAACAGGTCTGAAAAGAAGGACCTGTTATTCTGAAAGGAGGACATTACATTTTGAACAGGTCCGAAAAGAAGGACCTGTTATTCTGGAAGGAGCACAATCCATTTTGAACAGGTCTGAAAAGAAGGACCTGTTATTCTGGAAGGAGGACATTCCATTTTGAACAGGTCTGAAAAGAAGGACCTGTTATTCTGGAAGGAGGACATTCCATTTTGAACAGGTCTGAAAAGAAGGACCTGTTATTCTGGAAGGAGGACATTCCATTTTGAACAGGTCTGAAAAGAAGGACCTGTTATTCTGGAAGGAGGACATTCCATTTTGAACAGGTCTGAAAAGAAGGACCTGTTATTCTGGAAGGAGGACATTCCATTTTGAACAGGTCTGAAAAGAAGGACCTGTTATTCTGGAAGGAGGACATTCCATTTTGAACAGGTCTGAAAAGAAGGACCTGTTATTCTGGAAGGAGGACATTCCATTTTGAACAGGTCTGAAAAGAAGGACCTGTTATTCTGGAAGGAGGACATTCCATTTTGAACAGGTCTGA
The DNA here is from genome assembly GCA_964033795.1 of Lymnaea stagnalis. NCBI lineage: Eukaryota > Metazoa > Mollusca > Gastropoda > Lymnaeidae > Lymnaea > Lymnaea stagnalis. Next base: position 1,008,989 of record CAXITT010000212.1, on the reverse strand, counting down.
AAAGAAGGACCTGTTATTCTGGAAGGAGGACATTCCATTTTGAACAGGTCTGAAAAGAAGGACCTGTTATTCTGGAAGGAGGACATTCCATTTTGAACAGGTCTGAAAAGAAGGACCTGTTATTCTGGAAGGAGGACATTCCATTTTGAACAGGTCTGAAAAGAAGGACCTGTTATTCTGAAAGGAGGACATTACATTTTGAACAGGTCTGAAAAGAAGGACCTGTTATTCTGGAAGGAGGACATTCCATTTTGAACAGGTCTGAAAAGAAGGACCTGTTATTCTGAAAGGAGGACATTACATTTTGAACAGGTCTGAAAAGAAGGACCTGTTATTCTGGAAGGAGGACATTCCATTTTGAACAGGTCTGAAAAGAAGGACCTGTTATTCTGGAAGGAGGACATTACATTTTGAACAGGTCTGAAAAGAAGGACCTGTTATTCTGAAAGGAGGACATTACATTTTGAACAGGTCTGAAAAGAAGGACCTGTTATTCTGGAAGGAGGACATTCCACTTTGAACAGGTCTGAAAAGAAGGACTTGTTATTCTGGAAGGAGGACATTCCATTTTGAACAGGTCTGAAAAGAAGGACCTGTTATTCTGGAAGGAGCACATTCCACTTTGAACAGGTCTGAAAAGAAGGACCTGTTATTCTGAAAAAGAGGATATTTAAAAACAAAAGCAAATGTAGATATAAACCTGTATGTTCTGACATAATGCAATAGCTAGGCCTACGACCATTAAAATACCTTTTATAGCAGACCCTTTTTTGAGAGTAACAATAAAAACTGATATTCCACATCAAGTCTGTTATGTTCCTTTGTTTATGGAGAATTTATAAGTGGGAAAAAAAGAAGCACCCCCCCCCAAAAAAAAAAAAAAACCCAAAAAAAAAAAAAAAAAAAAAAAAAAAAAAAAAAAAAAAAAAA
>CAXITT010000212.1:993194-1003809 GCA_964033795.1 Lymnaea stagnalis | reverse complement strand
GTGTTTTGGTGTGACAGCCAATTCAGGTCTGTAATTCTTAGGCATATTTTCAGGTGCTGTTATAGTTACAGGCTTGGACTGGCTTTTGAACAACCTAGATGGTAAGTAAAAAAAAAAAAATGTTTTTTTTTTTATGTTGTTGTTTGGGCAACCTAGATAGTAAGCTATGTGTTTGCCTTTGTTATGTGAGTGTGAACAAAAGAAAACAAAAAGAATAGCGGGCGAAGGGGGGTGGGTGGTGCGGACTGCACCATTAAGGGGGGTGGGTGGTGCGGACTGCACCATTAAGGGGGGTGGGTGGTGCGGAGTGCACCATTAAGGGTGGTGGGTGGTGCGGACTGCACCATTAATGTATGGTGGTTTTTAAAATAAAATTTCCAGACCCCCCAGGCCGCTTTTGATGGACAGGGGTAGAAATAGACGTTTCAAAGTGACCTGTAGACCTACACAAATAGGTCACCGGAAACCAGGAGGAAATACTTTTGTTATAAACAAGTTTGTTGAAAATCAGTTTGTTATAAACAGTTTGTTATAAACCAGTTTGTTATAAATCACTTTGTTATAAATCATTTTCTTATAGATCAGTATGTAATAAATCAGTTTGTCATAAATCAGTTTGTCATAAATCAGTTTGTTATAAACCAGTTTGTTATAAACCAGTTTGTTAAAAATCAGTATGTTATAAATCTGTTTGTTCTAAATCAGTTACAAACCAGTTTGTTATACACCAGTTTTGCACAAAGGAATGTTGTTCAGATTGAATTTTGTTCGAAAAGAACTTTTTTCAACGGCTCTTTATTTTTAAAAAGTTTTTTTTAAGGGGAGGTGTGACTGAGAAATGGGGGGGGGGGACATGTAAACATCTAAATTAAAACCTATTTTCTTTGTCCTCCCCCCTCCCCCACCCCCCATGTCATTTCGAACAAAGCTTTGTTAATACAAACTCATAAGCCAAGTAAGATTCCTTCGTATAATTTTGTTTCGAATACATTGGTTTCGTACTCATTCCGGAAATGACAACGAATTTGTGTTTCATATTTAAGTTTAAGCATTCATTCCTTTTTTTTCATTTTTTTTTTCTTTCTTTCTTTTTTTTAAATTTTTTGTTTGTTTGTTTGGACAGCTGGACGTGATAAAATAGGTCTTGTGCTGCATATCGGAGATTGGGAACCCTCGTTCAGAACGAAAGTTGGCGTGCTGTGGCGAAACGGATCTTCCCACTGCTACCGTGTGGGGCACGAAGGGAAACTTGATTTGAAATACATCAAGCCGGCCTCAGGGTGGCCGTACTACAAGAACCATCTCCCACTACTTGGTAAGAGTTTTTTTTTGGGTTTCTTTAGAATCAAGGGTGGATGAACTTGCTCAAGTTGAAACGTGATTGACATCATCCTTTCTAAAAAAAGGATTGCGAAAAATGTTATGTAGGGCAGACAGGCCACTGTCTTGGTGATAGGTTAAGAGAACACTTATATTAAAAGGAGGAATCTGTTCAGTTTCGAAACATTTATCAAGTGAGGATCACGCTGGGATATTAGTATTTGCAGTTATGGTTATGGTGTAGTGTATGTAGTGTATGCTAGTATGTTAGTAGTAAATCCAAAAGCCTTAATATGGAAATTACATTAATTGACCAAAGCCACAATGTTACGTGGCTTTAACATCTTGTCCTGTTTGGGTTTAAACTTTATTCCTGCTCATTTCATTTATTTCCTTCTCTTTTCACCGTTGTGAGGAATTGTACAGCCCCCCCCCCACGCACACTTTTCCCCCTTTATTTTTCGTTAGTTTTTTCAAAGGTAGTATTTTTAGCCTGAAAAATTTAGTAAATTAAATTCCTAGAAATTTTGTTTTTTTGTTTGACATTTTTATTTAGTTGTTTTAATTGAGGTTTAATAATAATTTTTAACATAATTAACTACTAATGCCTTATTCCCTCCTCCTCCCCCCCCCCCCCCCTCATAAGAAAATAAAATAGGCCGTCTACGTCTGCTATCCTGTCTTCTCAGGTCCTGAGTTGTCCTTCCCTGTTGATTTCTGTTTACACACATTAGGCGTGTCTTTTTGTAATCTACCTAAGCTTTAGGGCAGGCTGACCTTCCCCCCCCCCACCATAATTTATTCATTTATTCGGAAGCTAATCTAGTTACTCAGCCCTATTGTTTATGAGAAATATGTCCTTGGTCTGTCCCCATCTAGTTAAAGTTACATTACATCGCGTAAGCTGATTGAGTCGAAAATCCGTTGTTTTCTTTTCATGTAATTCCTTTTTAAATTTGTTCAAAGTCTGCAACTATAACTGGCCGTTTGCTAAGGAATTTTTCCTAAACATCTTTGAGCGTAAACTAAGTTTCAAACAATCCTGCCGAGCTAAAAGCTTGTGTAAGTTTCACACACTCCTGCAGGGATGAACTTGGGTTCGGAACTTGTTGCCTGGTTAATTTTAACCAGTAGAAAAAAATCGTAGTTAATCCCAATTCATCTTTTACTTTTACTAAATAAATTCAGGTTAAATTTTGACGGTTTTGCGATTATAAATAATGTGACTGCGAGTCGATCCATTGTGACCCCTTTATTGCTAGGTCGGTTAGGGCATTAACTTGTCATGAGAATGTCGTGGGTTTCGCAAAAAAGAACAAAAAAGACCACCACCAAAAACAAACAAACAAACACACACACACACTTATTGTAAGAAGATAGTTCACATTGAGTAATCATAATGGGATGATAAACTTAACTGGCATCAACATATTATAAATAAACTGTTGATGTTGTTGATACTTTCCCTGTAACTGACAGCATTCTGGTACATATGTGTTTATATACCATGTGACGTTCATTAGATATACATCTACTTACCTAGTGACTTTATATCAGTCTACTTACCTATGGACTTTATATAAATCTACTTACCTAGTGACTTTATATAAATCTACTTACCTAGTGACTTTATATAAATCTACTTACCTAGTGACTTTATATAAAGGTACTAATCTAGTGATTTCATATAAATCTACTTACCTAGTGACTTTATATAAATCTACTTACCTAGTGATTTTATATAAATCTACTTACCTAGTGACTTTATATAAAGGTACTAATCTAGTGATTTCATATAAATCTACTTACCTAGTGACTTTATATAAATCTACTTACCTAGTGACTTTATATAAATCTACTTACCTAGTGACTTTATATAAAGGTACTAATCTAGTGATTTCATATAAATCTACTTACCTAGTGACTTTATATAAATCTACTTACCTAGTCGATTTAGTTCTATCTACTTACCTAGTGACTTTATATAAATCTACTTGCCTAGTCGATTTAGTTCTATCTACTTACCTGGTGACTTTATTGTGAAGTTTTCGTATTTTATTCACGTTCACAACTATTTTTGTTTAAAATAGGCAAAATGACAGAAGAAAGACCCAGAGAGGTGTTTGGAGTTAACACACTGCTACAAGCACTGCTTCAGGAGCAGCTGATGAGGCCATTCGAATCACTGTTGGCGATGCAACTTCTAAAAGCAAGCAAAGAGGTCAGAATGTGTTTGTGATGTTTACCAAAAAGTGGAGGGGTTCGAGGGGTATAGGGTTCCAGGAGTTTAGAAGCTTGGAATCAAATAATTAGGAGTCCAATCAAGTTGTTAGACAACCAATCAAATGTTTAAGGACCCCCCTCAAATGGTTAAGGACCCAATCGAATGGTTAGGAATCCTATCAAATGGTCAGTGAACCAATCAAATGGTAAGGAATCCAATGAAGGGCTAGTGAACCAATCAAATATATCGAGACGGCTAATAATTAAAGAGATAAATCTTCACAGGAGTCTTGACCTTGAGTGACTCCTTAAATATATATTATACTGAAACTAGATATATATATAAATAGGTATATATATTGTTATAACGTTTTTTTCCATTGCTGTTTCAACATCTTTTATGTATGGATCTGGAAGCATTTTTTGAAGCTGACCGATTTATCGAAAATTTACTACAGAAAAGAGGTTAGACCGAATGACCAGCTCTTTTAGATCGTCTCCAGGAAAACATATTTGTAAAAATGAGGGATTTTGTTGGGATGAATGTAACACACTTCCCATTCTGTGATAAACTTTCCCGTAGGCCTTACAGGTGGGCTGACAGTTTCTTTCATGCACCATCTGATTGAAGGTAGCTGAAAGTATCCATAATATTTTCTAATGTTTGTCAAAAAAAAAAATGATGCTGAGACTCAGACGTTCATTAAATCCACTCCAGTCACTTGAAAAGTCTACCCTTGAGCTTTTTTTCATTGTCTTGACAAAGCAGACTTCGACAGGAAACTTCAGTCGCTTAAACTGAAAGTGGTAGTCGGATGGAACCATAGAAATTCGGGGGTTTTGAGACTGTCTCGCTGGCACCACAGCATATGAAGATGGTTGTTTTAATAACTATACTAGATGGTCCCTCAGCATGTGAGGATGGTTGCTTCAATGACTATACTAGATGGTACCACAGCATGTGAGGATGGTTGCTTCAATGACTATTCTAGATGGTCCAACAGCATGTGAGGATGGTTGCTTCAATGACTATACTAGATGGTACCACAGCATGTGAGGATGGTTGCTTCAATGACTATACTAGATGGTACCACAGCATGTGAGGATGGTTGCTTCAATGACTATACTAGATGGTACCACAGCATGTGAGGATGGTTGCTTTAATGAATATACTAGATGGTATCACAGCATGTGAGGATGCTTGCTTCAATGACATTTCTATCTGGCACAACAGCATGTGAGGATGGTTGCTTAATGGCTATACTAGATGGTGCCAAAATATGTGAGGATGGTTACTTCAATGATATTTATAGCTTTAAAAACGTTAAATTATATCAATAAAGTGTCTCAGTTAATCTCGACACCAAAACACATGGTCAGCACCATTGATACGAATCGTGGATTCAAAGCAGATGGCATGGCTATGATTGGAAAGGCTAGGTCAGCATTTGTGCTATTAAAGAAAAGATAGGAGTCAAAAAAGCTAATTCTACAAACTAAAGTCCGAATTTTTAACACATATGTCAAAATATTCCTACTATTTGGAGCCGGAACTTGGAGAACAACAGCGAGTAACACGCAGAAAGTAAAGACCTTCACAAACTTGCCTTAGAAAGATACTGAACATCAAATGGCCAAGCGCCATCACCAACAAATATTGACTGGCACAAGCTGAAGATATCATAAAGCAAATATGGAGGTTGTAGGGAACATTCTTCCTATCCCCCACTCCCCGATAATATCTCTAGACAAGCCCTAAAATGGAATCAACGGAGCTAGAGGCCGACACACACAGTACGGGATACATCTGAAAGCAACTAGAAAGGAAAGCACAGGGGAAAGGTGAATGGATAATGGAATGTTCTTGTAGACGTCATGTGCCACAGGCGGTGTAGAATGCTTAAATATATAGTTGGTTTCGTACTTGTATCATTCTAGGCCACATAAAAGCTATTAAAAAAAAACTAAAAAATAAACTTGTCAGTGAATGCCTCAGTGATTATTTCAGAAATCCCCCCCCCCCCCTTTTGGGTTGGGTTTTTACGGATGGGGTTGAGGGCAGTACCACCAGTGCCAGTTGATTTATTGTTGGACATTTTTTTGTTTCGGGGTGCACTTGGCTTTCCCGTGGGGGGGGGGGGGCTGTGCCCCCGAGATATAGCTGAAAGAAACCCTGGAATGCCTAGAGTATAAGAGGAATCGCCATGGAATAAATCCACCTCTTAGAACTTGTTGATTTTCATATCTTGTGATCAATGAGTCAATGATGTGGGGCTTTTATTTTTATAGATAGAAGTGGAGTCAGACAGTCAGACCTGCAGTGAGACAAACATACAGACAAGCGGTTCTTAACCTGTGGGTCGTGACCCTTTTGGGGATCGAATGACCCTTTCCCACAGGTCACCTAAGACCATCGGGAAACACATATACTCTATAGTTATGATGTAGGAACGAAAATAATTTTTTTTGGCTGGGGTTCATCCATCACGAGGAACTGTTTTCAGGGTCGCGGCTTCTGGAAGGTTGATAACCACTGATATAGACAAACAGGCACATTGACATTAAATCTAAGGCGATGATTACGAATGCAGATAACATTAAAAAGAAAGATATTCTAAAAAAGTCATTCTAGTTTTCTACAGAATGATTTGTAAAATGTCTTGCTTTCGATTTAGCTATAACTGTTGATCGATTGAAACTTTCTTCAAATAATTCCAATTTTGATACTTTTTACTAATTATTTGTTTTAAAGAGTAGACTAATCTTAAAGCTCAACGCACATCATTTAGTTAGACCACACTGTGATCACTGACATGTTTTAAAGCTTCCTTTGGGATAACGTGTTAGCCTCTTACACTCTGACTCACCAGGCCAGGTCTCAGGCCGCTCAGCCACAAACTACATCCGCACGAAGACCTCCAACGCCTCCACCGGCGGCAACCACAACAAGACCTCAGCCACCCCCACGCCCTGCAACCACAACAAGACCCCAGCCACCTCCGCCCCCTGCAGCCACTGCAAGACCCCAGCCACCTCCACCGCCTGTGACCACGACACGACCTCCGCCACCCCCACCGCCGTTTGCCGCACGAAGACCGCCGCCACCACCTCCGCCGACTCCCCCGAGACCGCAACCCGCAGAGCCTAAGCCTGCGGAGAAGACAAACGTCGCCGAGGTCAGACTTGGCTGCCGTGTTGTCCGTGGGCCCAACTGGAAGTGGGAAAACGGGGATAGCGGCGAGGGCCACGTCGGGACCGTTGTGGACATCTGGGGACCTGGTCACCTGAAGCCGCCGGATCAATGCGTGGTGGTCCTGTGGGATTCCGGCCAGAGGGGCACGTGCCGGGTCGGAAAGGACGGGGCATATGATCTGCTGGTCTACGACAGCGCCCCGAGCGGTAAGTTCTTTCGGGTTGATTGAAGTAAGCGTGTGTGTCATTTGGGTGATTTTAATCACGTGTGCTAATGACGTGTGCTGTAGTAACGCGTTCTTATGATGTGTCCTAAATATATTTTTGTTCTAATGATATGTTTTCTAACAATGTGTCCCAAAGATGTGTCCTAATGGTTTGTTTCAACAGTTGATACCTTTGCCAGGTCAGAAAGAGAACAGATTGCCTGCCATGCTCAACAACATTAAATATACACAAATTTTGCCACAAAAAGTATAACATGGGTTGTAAGCATTTTAACTCGATGCTTTCTAAACATGACGTCAGAATGATGCTTGGCACGTCGAGATTTTAAGTAATGAATGCATTCGAGCGGTCTTTCGTTGTTGAGAAGGGCAGCACGCGCCTTAAGATAATCACACGATAGGTAGAGCACACGAAGCGTGATTCAATATTGTTAGGGCGCAAAGCGCCCGAACCATGATTCAGAATAGGTATAGCGAAGACCTTCCTTTTTAACATGGGCCCTTTAGCTTTAGCGGTTCGGCTAAAATATTAGTGTAAATTATATAAATTATAAGTTGTATAGACCAAATAAGACGAAGAGTAATTAACTTTAATCATCGAAGAAAACAACCATTTCATCAAACCTTGGTGCACGCATTTTTCTTGGCTTCCTGTCCAGTTTTTCTTAATCAACTTCAACATGACTTTACGGACTTTACGGGCAGTATATTTTTAATGGACATCTCTACAGTCCACAAGTCAATTTAAGAATGCGTTGCAATCCTGAGAATAATAATACAATTATTTAGTTATAATATATCAATTATATTTTAAATGAAAATTATTAAATTTGGTAAAAATTGTATATATATATATATATATATATATATATATATATATAATATATATATATATATGTATGTATGTATATATAATATAGATATATATATATATATATATTAGTGTATGCATATATCTATTTATATATATATATATTTATTTATTTATATATATAATCGTTGAGCTATAAATTAAAACCAGTAACATAGGACTATTTACAATTAACTAGACCAGTAAAATAGCAGTATGAACAAACTATGCACACCTACATGTGTAACAGCTTTCATTATGTACATATACTGGTTCATTCTTCCTCTCTGCAGGGGTCAGACATCTGACATCGACATGCAACGAATGTAAATCAGAAGTCATCCGAGGCACCCGCTGGAAGTGTGTCGTCTGCTTCGATTACGACCTGTGCTCCGTCTGTTATCACTCAGATCAACATGACACACGGCACGAGTTCTGGAGAATCAACAGCGAGTCATCCAAACGGTGTGTGTGTGTCTGTGTGTGTGTGTGTGTGTGTGTGTGTGTGTGTCATTTGTCCTTGTTTTCAATCAGTTTTTAAATCTGATTAGGAGCAAATAACATTTGCTTTATGAGTGTGATAGAGAAAAAATTATTTAATTATAAGACCTTTGTTTCTGAACCCTTTATCCCCCCCCCCCCATATTGCTCTGCACCTAAAAAGATGTAATGTAACCCCCCCCCCCACCCCCAAATGTTCTGTCTCACATCGCCTTCGATCCTCCTTTTAAAATGTAAACACATTGAAAACACAGAACTATAGGTCCCTATCGCAATCTTTAAGTTTTAAGGCCCCCCCCCCCACACACACACATGTGAGCCGTTCGAGTACGGTTCCCTTTGGGAAAACGCTGCATCAAACGAAGGTCACGGCAAACTGCGTGAAGGTCTCGGAAAACTGCGAAGGTCTCGGCAAACTGCGAAGGTCTCGGAAAACTGCGAAGGTCTCGGAAAACTGCGAAGGTCTCGGGAAACTGCGAAGGTCTCGGCAAACTGCGAAGGTCTCGGCAAACTGCGTTACCGTTGTTCACTTGTAATTATTTAAAGTTTATTCGCATTTTTTAGGGTTTTTCCAAACTACCAGTAGCAGGCTCGTTATAATTAAATGATAATATAGTAGGGACTGCCATGTAAAAGAAGATTCTTTTTTTTTTTTTTAAAGTGCTAATTTTTGTTACGTTATTCAGGGGTTTCTTTTGTTTCATAATGATACAGTGTTCCCTCTGGCTGTTGGTTTTAAAATATAGCATCAGATAAGTATTTGTGATGCAAACATTCTCTATTTAATTATTTTTTTCATTTTAGCATTCGAGTACCACAGCGAGAAGGAAGTGAAAAACTCGAAGCAAAGGGAATATTTATAGGAGCCACTGTGAGAAGGGGTGAGGACTGGATGTACGGAGATATTGACGGTAGGTTGGACTGATTTTGTATTCAATGGACATCTAAAAATTAGATATTTTCAAAATTAAATAAAAAAAAAAATCTACATCGTAAACAGAGCCATGACATAGAGCAGTGGTTTTGTTCCTTCTAGCAGGTACTAGATGTAGTAAAACAGCATGTCCGAAAAAAAATTAAAGATGGTAATATACCATCATTTGCAAAACAGAATATATTCTTTCCTTTGCTATGTTACAGTCTTTGAGCATACAATACAAAACATCAGTTACTATGTTACAAGATAGTTACAAGAGGGGCCAGTCTTTGAACTCAGAATACAGAATATCATTTAACATGTTACAAGAAAGGTCAGTCTTTGAGCAGCATTAGAATACAAAACATCATTGACTTTGTTACATGAGAGGCCAGGCCCAATGAGGTTACCCCATATTTTGTAGGGGGAGAAGGCAGTTTAGGGAAAGTGCTCGCTATCAAGGACTGGGACCCAGAGGTCTCCACAAATAGCCAAGTGGACGTCGAATGGGCAGGAGGCAAAGAGACCACTTACAGGCTCGGACATTTGGGGAAAGTTGACCTGAAGTTTACGAAGGCGTCTGCTGGCGGGCTCTACTACAAAGACCACCTGCCAATTTTAGGTGAGTTCAAATGTTTAATCTACTCTTGTGGTCTTCGTATTGACGTTTGTCTTACACAACATTGACCTTTACATGATCCGTTATACAACATTGGCACTGTACAAGATGTCTTACACAACATTGACCCGGTACAAGATATTTTACACAGCATTGGCCCGGTACAAGATATCTAACACAACATTGGCCCGGTTCAAGATATCTTACACAACATTGGCCCGGTTCAATTAACATGACATACCTTTAAAGAAGAAATCTATTTTTTTTAGTTGTTTTTTTTTCCTCCTTGGCCTTGGGATCTGGAGAGCCACGGGCGGTAATAAAGGATGAACTGCCATTCATTAAAATCGATTAAACCAGAACTTAATGATTGTAGGTTGATCGTGAAGAAACAATCAGTCGTTCTGGGGTATTAGAACACTGTGCTGTCACACGTTTGTTATATCTTTCGTGCTTGCTGACAACGGACTAACAACATATTAAAAAGCAGACAAACCATATACTAACAATAGGTTTAATAGAAGACAAAAAAAAAAAAAAAAACTAACAAAAGAAAAACAGACTAACAACAGACTACTAACAAAAAGACTAACAACTTTATAACCAAAGACTAACAACCGTTTAACAAAAGACTAACAGCAAATTAAAAACAGACTAACAAGACGACGAACAAATTGGCTAAAAGTATTTCACTGAAGCTTTAGGTACGTTGTCACTCTGAATGATGAATGATGTCATCGACTTGGAAATCATCATTTAAACACAAC
>CAXITT010000212.1:972532-992613 GCA_964033795.1 Lymnaea stagnalis | reverse complement strand
ATATAAATTAAAAATAAAAATTAAAACTAAACACTTAAGAAGAGCGTTTTGTAAACGAGTGTTTAAAAAAAAAAAAAAAAAACACACGTTTTTAAAGAGAGAGCTGTGAAGGCATGGAGCACATGAAAAATACTAACTACGGTATAATTGATGATAGTTTAAATTACACGGTATTTTATAAGAAACAAAAACAACAACTGTGAATGCTTTTTCTTTACCTAACATGTCAAAAGTACAACATTTTAACTGGCACAGTGGTGTCTATTGACGACGACGACGACGTTCAGGTCGTGTATGAGGACGGCATGAAATGGATCTACCACCAAGACGCTCTTGCCAAGGTTCAGCTAAATGATGTTGCTTTCGTTGGCTCTTAATTAAATGACCCATACATGCATAGAGTTAAAAGAAAGATAGATGCATTTCTAATTTTGTAAATTTTTGTTTCTTCAAGACGAAAAAAAAAAAGAAGATTTAATTAGGGAAACAATTGCTTTGTGGAATGGTAACATTTTTTTTTAATCAACTGAACTCCAACGTGGAATATTTAACATTCAATAAAGTAATTTTACTATAGTTAGATACTGGTCCCTAAATTTGAGCATATTGAACAATTTTGCATAAGATGATCGTTGGAATTTATTCTAAAATATACTACAATCATGATTAATATATTTTTAAGCAATACAACATAGCACTCTCGACTGATTGATTCTGGGGAAATAAAAAAAAAAAAGAAATATTAAAAGAAAAAAATATATTCGCTGAACAGTATTTTAACAATTCCCCCCCCCCCCCCCCACCCCATTTTTTGCCCCAAAAGGTCGATGTAAAGATTGAAAATCCGACAAAGGATCCGATGCTGAGCGATGTCGTTCAGAAGGTTCTCCGGATGGGAGCTTCTAAAGAACGTGTTGAGAAGTTCGTAAAGAACAGACTGGCCAAAGGGCGAGGGGAATACACAGACGTGGACACACTGCTCGACGCCGTGTTAAACGCAGACCTGCAGACAGACGACACCACCACACAAGCGCACGCGGGAGCTCCGTCCCACGGGGTAAACTCTGTCACCCCGCCAGAGAGCGCCGACCTGGCTGAAGAGAACCGGCGTCTGAAGGAAGAGCGAATATGTAAAATTTGTATGGACCAGGACGCCTGCATGGCTTTTGTGCCGTGCGGCCACCTCGCGTGTTGCTTCTACTGCGCCAAGTCGCTCCTGCAGTGCCCCATCTGTCGAGAAAACATACAGTCTCGCATTCGAACTTTTATTTCTTAATCTACTAAAATAAAAAATAAAAATAATTAATAATAAACAAATTAATAAAAAGTATCTACCAGCTTAGAAAGTGAAGATAAAAAAGCTTAAACAAAAAATAAAATTCTTACATGATTTATTTGAATTATTTAGTGTTAGTGTTACAGGCTAGACCACAACAGGGAGCTTGCTCCTGGAACTAGAACATCTGTTGACCGAATGTCCCTCACTAGATTTTTCGGGGGGGGGGGAGGGGGGGGAGCCCGGGCGGGGGGAGAGTCTTACGTGAGGGAAATATTATATGGCTCGGCTCAGCAGATGGAGCTGGTAGCCAATTGACTAGCCGGGGTCATAAAGCAGTAATCTCAGACCATCACCAGCATATGTGCATCAGTTGGGGGGGGGGGGGGGGGGGGGGGAGCCCGGGCGGTGGGAGAGTCTTACGTGAGGGAAATATTATATGGCTCGGCTCAGCAGATGGAGCTGGTAGCCAATTGACTAGCCGGGGTCATAAAGCAGTAATCTCAGACCATCACCAGAATATGTGCATCAGTTAGTGTTTGGAAGATACCAGAAACTCTGTTAGAAAAATACAACAGTATATTATTTTCGCTTACACCGCGTCATGGGTAAGTCCTGACCCAATGGTGGAGATGTTTGAACCTAAATGCAAATGTGTTTTATAATGAATATGAATTTAAAGATTTCAACGTTTTAAATGTACGCTGAATTCACCGCTTGAATACAGTTCAATTAATGTATGAATTGTTCAAGATTATATGAAATGTTACTCTGAACGTTTGTTGCGTTCAAACCTGTATCATACCTACCCTAGACAAATGTCAAGACATTTATAACTATTGATAACTCATGAAATGAAAAACAATATACTTGTGCTTTTGGTGTTGTTTTCCCTTATTAAATGTCATTATTAAAGGAATGGAAAGACTTTGTGCTTTACTGGCTGTAACTAAATCTTTAAATTAATATTTGTTTATGATTACGAGTTGTTTTAAATAAGTTGTGCATTGAATTTTTTTCTTCATTTCATTCTGTTTGAGCCAGTGCTTGTCGAACATTAGTGTTTTGCTGAGCAGTTGACAAGCTCCCCGATGCACCAGGGACCTGTGCCAGAATGATAAACTATTTTCTTTTTTTATTTCACCTTAAAACTATGTCATGAAAAATCTTTTTTTTTAATTCGCAATCTGTCAATACGACTGTGTAAACAATTTAGTGCTAACCGTTAGATCTATATCTTTATATTGTTAAAAGTTTATTTTGTTTAAATTTTTATTTTATTATGTTTATTTTGTTATACGTTTATTTTAATATATGTTTATTTTGTTATACGTGTTTATTTTGTTATACGTGTTTATTTTGTTATACGTGTTTATTTTGTTATACGTGTTTATTTTGTTATACGTGTTTATTTTGTTATAGGCCTACGTGTTTATTTTGTTATACGTGTTTATTTTGTTATGTTTATTTTGCTATACGTTTGTTTTGTTACATTTTTATTTTGTTATATGTTTATTTTGCTATATATGTTTAAAAAAATAAAATAAAGAAACAACTTCAAAAGTAGTTTTTGACATATTATAAAATTAAGTCTTTCTGGGGAGTTAAACAACAACAAATGTTGGAGCGAAAAAAATCAATTTAGCTAATATTCCTACAAAAAGTGCCTTCCCCCAAGGGTCCTCGTGTGACTTTTAAAGGCACTCTGCCCCTTTCTTGGCTTGTGCCCCCCTCATTCAAAGTTGAGAGTTATTTTCTTTATCACACCCCAACTTTGGGTACTTTATATATACGAGGCCCCTAAAGCCGCGGGGGTTGAAGGGGGCCTTATATATACGAGGCCCCTAAATCCGCGAGGGTTGCAGGGGGACCTTATATATACGAGGCCCCTAAAGCCGTGGGGGTTGCAGGGGGGCCTTAAATATACGAGGCTCTACAGTCACGGGGATTGCAGGGGGACCTTATATATACGAGGCCAATACAGCCTCGGGGGTTTCAAGGTGGCTTTATATATACGAGGCGCATACAGCCACGGGGGTTGCAGGGGGGCCTTACATATACGAGGCTCCACAGTCAAGGGGGTTGCAAGGGGACCTTATATATACGAGGCCCATACAGCCGCGGGGGTTGCAGAGGGGGCCTTATATATACGAGGCCCTTAAAGCCGCGGGGATTGTAAGGGGGGCAAAATATGAATTCCCACCGAAAAAGCCATAACGTTTACAATCAGACTTTACAAGAGTCTAGACGACATAGGCCAGGGGTGGGCAACCTTTTTGCTGCAAAGAGCTAAATATTTAATTTTTGATCTATAATACTTTTTTAAATTAAAGAGACAGATGCCAATATATATACGTATATATTTATTATATAATAATAATTTGTTAAGAGTTATGACCCTTTAAAAATAGATTCACAGCCCTTTCGTGGGACCAAAGTCTTCATTTTCGGAACTTCCCAAAATATTTTGTGAGCATCGGGTTTTTCCGTTACAATTTTTCGTAGGACTGAGTTTTCAGAAAGTTTATATTTCCTTTTATTTTTAAAATTGTATAATTGTAGTTTTTGCATTTCTTATATTTGATATTGTGAATTTCTTACACAAACACTACACTGTTGGATATTACTCATCGGTAGTGGTTTTTCATATTTCTACAAGGTACGGTATACGTAAATAGTAAGGCTGTTTTCTTCGTCTGTCTCAAACTCAAATTGATTGTTTAGTTGCGAAAGTGTAGATAGAGTGTAGGCTTGGACTTGGGTAGGACTACGCGCCTACAATTCATGCGCTGTACAAATGGAGGAGAAAAACCTCTTTATATTATGATATAAACGGCCTTAGATAAATGAAGTCCTACATCCAGGGAATGAGAGGTCACGAACTTGTTAAGTTGCATTCACCAGCTTGTTAAGTTGCATCCACCAGCTTGTTAAGTTGCATTCACCAGCTTGTTAAGTTGCATTCACCAGCTTGTTAAGTTGCATTCACCAGCTTTTCTAACTTTTGTGACAGATTTATACAGATTTTTTTTTGGTGGGTGGGTGGAAAAAGGGGGGGGGGAGAGAAATAAAAAAAAATGGGCCTGGGTAAAGGGGCGGTTGGGGGTGCAAAATCGACCAAAATTGGGTAACGTCATTTATGGATTGAGTTTAATTAACTTATTATAAATTTGAATGACCATGCAAAAAAAAAGTAACATGACATGTTATTAGATGTCATGTTATTTAGATGTCATCTTATTTTCATTACTTTTATTTTTTATCGAAACATCCAAGCCATTCGCGATTATTATAAATAAAACTCTCTAAAGTACGTAGGCTTACCGTACTTCATAATATTAAAGTGGGCTAGGACGAAGTGGGTGCTGTGTTACAGGAAAGGGGTTTGGATTTGCCCTGGATGGCAATCTTTTCATTATATAGAGGGCGGCCTTTTCGGCCATCAGAGTTTTTTTTTGGTGTGCTGATGTTCTTGCGGCTAAAGTCTCGACCGTGGGAGGTGGGGGGGGGGGTGGTCACTTACCTCAACTACGTTGGACCGACTGAAAAGAAATTGTTCTGCAGTGTTTGCTTACTCTATTGATTTGATGTCCGCATTATTTCATTGTTACATTTATTTAATGTATCCGGTGGGCCTAATAAGGTCATAATTTAAGAATTCGTACATTCAAAGTATATGTTCATTTAAAGTATGTGTACATTTTGAAGAGTGTACAGTATAATAAAATTAGAAGCCATGCCATCTCGTGCTACACAGCTACAACCACCTTTTGGGTTATCGGCCCCGGATTCTGTTATGTGAAAGCACCAGGGTTAACTCTGTGTCATGAACTGCATAAGTGGTATCCCGTTTCAGTCGACGAGATTCCATCAGCACACTAATGGCTTATGTGTAAACTAACACACTACACACTATGGCTTATGTGTAAACTAACACACTACACACTATGGCTTATGTGTAAACTAACACACTACACACTATGGCTTATGTGTAAACTAACACACTACACACTATGGCTTATGTGTAAACTAACACACTACACACTATGGCTTATGTGTAAACTAACACACTACACACTATGGCTTATGTGTAAACTAACACACTACACACTATGGCTTATGTGTAAACTAACACACTACACACTATGGCTTATATGTAAACTAACACACTACACACTATGGCTTATGTGTAAACTAACACACTACACACTATGGCTTATGTGTAAACTTACACACTACACACTATGGCTTATGTGTAAACTAACACACTACATACTATGGGTTATGTGTAAACTAACACACTACATACTATGGCTTATGTGTAAACTAACACCCTACACACTATGGCTTATGTGTAAACTTACACTACGACTACACGCTATGGTTTATGTGTAAACTTACACACTACACACTATGACTTATGTGTAAACTTACACACTATGACTT
Organism: Lymnaea stagnalis; assembly: GCA_964033795.1. Classification (NCBI taxonomy): domain Eukaryota; kingdom Metazoa; phylum Mollusca; class Gastropoda; family Lymnaeidae; genus Lymnaea; species Lymnaea stagnalis. The sequence continues at coordinate 986,891 of CAXITT010000212.1, read as the reverse complement.
ATGTGTTAGCTTACACGTCTAGACACTATGGCTTATGTGTAAACTTACACTACACACCATGGCTTAGGTGTAAAAGTACACTACACACTATGGCTTATGTGTAAACTTGGACTAGATACTATGGCTTATGTGTAACTTAAACTAGACACTATGGCTTATGTGTAAACTTACACTACACGCTATGGCTTATGTGTAAAAGTACACTACACACTATGGCTTATGTGTAAACTCACGCTACACACACAGCTTACACTGGTATCCTGGTGGGCGTAGGAAGGGGCCGGGCGCCCCCAAGGGGGCACGTTTTTTTCTATATAGTGAGGGGCGGTAACGGCAGTTTTTTTTTTTGGGTGGGGGGGCGACTAAAACATATTAACTCTACCCGGGGGACACTTATTATAGCTTAGCCACTTGAATGGTAATGGTGCACTTTGGCTAATGTGTAAACTACAGCAAGTCTCTGCTAGTTAAGAGGCCCCCCGACTTGTGATATGGAAAACAATTAATAGTAATTATTTTAAATTTCACTTAAGTGCTTTGGGGGGACTACCAAAGTCATGCGACTGCTCCAAGGTTAACGTGCTGACACACTACGCATCTAAGATAGTTACATTCCCATCCAGCTGATAGCACACTAAGAAGTGGTTCTTCACTCTTGTGCGTTGATTACTGGTATATGGTGTTCGTTGCTTGTCCAGGCTCTTGCTGGGGGTGGGGGGGCTCACAAGCTTAGGATTGACTCAGTTTAGACCGCTCGCCCACCCCTAATAAAAGTCAATAAGTGTAAGCATATTAATACCGGGGTATGGAGCATTTTAAAATAAATGGTAAAATGACTTTAAAAACGAATTAAAGTCTAAAATACATTTGTCCATTTCCCGAATTTTTTCTCCCCAAGTGCCAGTGCCTTTCCACACCCTTGGTACCGCCTCACGTGTTCATGTACGTCCATTGTAACGAGTTTGCCAGGGAGGGCGACATAGACATAGACGAGTGCCATCACAAGTGTCATCTTCCGTAGAAGAATGCACCCACCAACTACTGGTCTCTTAGTCTTATAAGAAGGGATGCTTGGAGTTAAGAAGGTCTCAGAGAGGTGTGTTACGGTGTATCCAGTGAGTGGCTGCCAGTGTACCGGCATCTTTATTTTTGTCATGCTATTACATTCACTAAATGTAGCAAGTTTGTGGCATTATGCGATCATTCACCTTCACCGAACATAAAGCACGTAAACAAACACAAAAGGGGAAAAAACAACAACACGACAACATATCTCGGCTGATTATTCGATTTCATCTTCACAACTTGTTACAATGAAAAACAACATATGAAAAGCTTACTGGGGACAAGTACATTTTTTTTTTGTTGTTGTTGATACATTAGCCTACAATTATATGACATGATAATAGAAGTACAAGTAAATGATACATTGTTTTGACTTGATCAGTACAAATGAAGGATACAAAGGGAAACATTGAACAATTTCAGTTACATCAATAAACAACAAATATATTACACATCCATTAGTTTGCACATGAATGAGTTGATCCACATCTTTCATATAAAAACAAAACAACAACAAACATACTCAATCACATAGACACTTACTAATCAGGTGAAAGCTACTTCACATAGTAATAACAGCTTTAAGTGAACAGTAAAGAATGCTCCACATAACTGCATGTGAACCTCCAAATTAAGTGTAGCAGACAATGAATCAAACATTAAATCTGAGACATAGCAGTGGTTCTCAAAGTGCACAGTACCAGAGGATTTGCAGTTGTTTTTTTTGGGGGTGGGGGGGGGTTTGAGAGGCAATGATAGGAATAGAAGGTGCAAGTGGGTGCACCACTGACCACCGAGAGAGAGCACCACTGACCACCGAGAGAGAGCACCACTGACCACTGAGAGAGAGCACCACTGACCACCGAGAGAGAGCACCACTGACCACCCTCACTGAACCATCAAATAAAATAAAAGATCACTCCTTTTTTTTCCTTTATGCCTTCTGCATGACCAATGACTTGGACTTGACTAGATATTTATGACTTTCTCACACAAACAGGTGGAATTGAATTTGTTTGCCTTTGTGGAGAATGTACATTAAATTTTTTAATATAGCCATATAGTCCTCCAAATTGTTAGCTGCCATGTATTGTGTACTTTGGCTAAAATATTTAAAGTAAAGCCATTTTTCCCCCATACAATGTAAATAAAGAAAAAATTATAAAAAAACCTTATGGACAAGGACGACCCAAACTACTACTAGGCTTACTTTGTTGTTGGACAAGAAGGATCCATACTAGGCTTACTTTGATATTGGACAAGAAGGATCCATACTAGGCTTACTTTGATATTGGACAAGAAGGATCCATACTAGGCTTACTTTGATATTGGACAAGAAGGATCCATACTAGGCTTACTTTGATATTGGACAAGAAGGATCCATACTAGGCTTACTTTGATACTGGACAAGAAGGATCCATACTAGGCTTACTTTGATATTGGACAAGAAGGATCCATACTAGGCTTACTTTGATATTGGACAAGAAGGATCCATACTAGGCTTACTTTGATGTTGGACAAGAAGGATCCATACTAGGCTTACTTTGATATTTACCGAACTGAAATGCATGACTTTATTGAACACATGGTGGTAGCCGTACGGTGGTAGCCGTACCACCCGTGGATGGTAAGCAGTGCTTTTAGGAATGTTAAAATACGTCCATCCCAGCTCCTAGAAAGTTCGACTGCAGGAGCTGTGAGAGCTGTGACTGACCAGCTGTCCCTTCATAGATGCTGCCCCACCTGCATAGTCACTCGAGTAGAAGGTGGGTGGGGCTGTCTCAGTGGTGGAATGCCTCTGACGTGCCGCTTCGCAGCTCAACTAGAATACGAGCGCCAGATGGGTTGGGGGGTATGTTGGTTGAAGAGTTAATGAGCTCTGGCTTGATGGTCTGCTGTTTTTCTTAAGAGACTTAGTTAGTGTTAGCCATACAAAAAATTGAGAATCACTGCTATATAAAAATTCTTCTATATGAATATTTATATTCACAGAGAATTATATACACATTTCTACTAAATGGATACTTCCATGTAAATGACAAAACTGGGGTACATAAAAATGTTCACTATATGGACATTCCTAATTCTATGTTATGCTAACAAAAAAAACTATAGAGACATGTTAATTCAAATTAAATGGACATTTCAAGGCAAACAGATAAGTTATACATAAATGTTCACTTTATGAAAATCTGAAAGGTGTCATTAAGTACACACAAAAAAAAACCCAACAGCTAAAGATGTTGTATAAGATATAACTACACACAATCTTATATATATATAAAAATATTGCACATTTCTTGCTGCTCAAAAGTAATGCATATGATTTTATTACACTGATTTTTATTTAGCCCGGCAGCAAAAAATGCTGTCAGGACAAAAAAAATACTTAAGTAAAATTTGTATAGACTATTGCATTCCCCTGATAACTTATGTTGGTTTATGGCCATTGACGTAGTATGAAAATATACAAGAAAAGTTCTCAGTTCACAAACATTTGGTTCCTAGAGGTCACATGTTATTTTTTTTTTTCATTCTGTGGTCAAGGCGGCAATGCATGATCCTTTTAGTTAACGGTCCGTCATACTCATGCATATGAAAAGCTTTGTATTAAATATCAAATGCTGTATTTTGGATAATATTATAATGATTCGCTACAACTAAAAATTAAAAATAAAGTTGAACCAAAAAACACTAAGGTAAAACGAGATGCAATAGCCAACAGTTAATTTTAATTAAAACTATAAACAAATTAAAAACAAAATAAAATTGTGATGTTTGTGACAGCGAATGTTTGTAAATTAACAACTGCCAACAGCTAATTTGATTGCGCAATGTTTGTAAATTAACAACTGCCAACAGCTAATTTGATTGCGCAATGTTTGTAAATTAACAACTGCCAACAGCTAATTTGACTGCGCAATGTTTGTAAATTAACAACTGCCAACAGCTAATTTGATTGCGCAACAGTGCGGGCCCAACAATGTGACAGTGCCAAGTTTGATTGTTTTTAAAAAAAACTAGTTTGTGGCTATTTCTTGTCCCCCATGACTTGAGTTTAGGGAAGCACTCAAAAAATGAAGTTTTCCATGTCTTCAGGTTTATTGCTAAGAATTTTTAACGATAATCTGAAATCTGATCATTGGTTTTGAAAGTCATCAGTTCATTTTTAATAAAATGATAATCATATGTGGTAGTTATTGCTTCTGCTTAGTTATTATAAAATTATAAAAATTGCCCTCAATAGATTTAAATTCCCTCCACATAAATAGGTGCCAGAATGATCTGTACATTGATCGTGGGCCATTAAGTTATAGAAGAAGTTCATTTACAATTAATTTGTTCAAAGTTGAAATTTTAGTAAAAATTAGTTTTTACAATAATTGCTTGTAAAACCATCAGCATACATTAGGTACTCGAATATTTGCTAGTAAAATCATCAGCAAACATTAGGTACTAGAATATTTGCTTGTAAAACTATCAGCATACATTAGGTACTAGAATATTTGCTTGTAAAACTATCAGCATACATTAGGTACTAGAATATTTGCTTGTAAAACTATCAGCATACATTAGGTACTAGAATATTTGCTTGCACAACCTATTAAAGTAAATTAAGTACTACAATATTTGATTATTCAGCCTATAGTAAAATTTTGGACTATGACCTTTGTTTATACGACCCATTTTTATAAATTAAGTACTACAATATTATATTGAATGGCCCTTTCGTATAAGTAAGGTACTACAATGTTTGCTTGTAAAGCTCATTAGTATAAATTAGGTACTACAATATTTGCTTATGTAAGCCATTAGTATACATTAAGTACTACAATATTTGCTTGTTTAAGCTCAATAGAATAAATTAGGTACTACAATATTTGCTTGTAGAGCCCATGAAGGTCAGTTCCGAAAACTTTAACTTTATACCTGGATGACTGCCCCTTAGAGCCTGTAATCAAATCTGAGCTCTGTGGTTGTGTCTTAGAGCCTGTAATCAAATCTGAGCCCTGTGGTGGTGTCTTAGAGCCTGTAATCAAATCCGAACTCTGTGGTGGTGTCTTAGAATCTGTAATCAAATCCGAACTCTGTGGTGGTGTCTTAGAACCTGTAATCAAATCTGAGCCCTGTGGTGGTGTCTTTAACTGTGTTGTATTTTAAAAGCAGCCTGTCAGTTAAACCCGTTCCTGGGCATTTGGCCTTGGTTTATGATTTATGCTTAGGGAAGTAATCCAGAATGGAAGTTTGCCTCGGTGAGATGAGAACATGCTTAATGACAAAATCCTCCAATTTACCAAGACACTGGAACATGTCCTGAACATCATTTTCAGGGGCAGGAGTTCTCTCAAGAAACCTTCGTAGCATCAACAATGCATTATGTGCCTGGGAGATGCTCGGAGCGGCTGGCATTGTGGGATTGACATCATCTGTCAAAGAGGCTGCCACTGCTTCTACTACTGCCGTCTCGGCCTTCGCCAGTCCAGGACTAAATTTGTGTGCCATCTCTACGAGCCCCTGGGGATTTTCCTTTGATAAGCTAGTTATTTCCTGAACCTGGGAGGTGGTGTTCAGCTTATTATTATCATGGATGGATGCAACAGAAGTAAACATACAGCCATTGGTAAGTGATCTGGCCCTCTGTTCTGACCCATCTGGCAATGTTAACTGGACACTCGATGAAGTAGAATTAAAGGGTTCCATTCTGTTGTTGCAAGGTAGACTAGTATCATTGCCGGGCCAGGCGATGGTGGGGGAGTGGTTAAACAAATTTCCACAGTGGTTCTGTGTTAAAGCGGTAGCATCGGCTGGAGTGGCCTGGCTGAAGCCGTTCATGTCAGATGTTCCGTTAGCCATTTTCAATGCCCTGGATGTAAACAAATGTGAATTGTCAACCGATGGTTGCGACAAAGAAGAACTTGGAGAATGGCATGACTGTGAGACTGGGCTTCCGGCGGTGCAGACAGGAAGTTGATTTGCACAAGTGGTGGATATAATACGGCTCACCATGCCCATCTGATCCCAGGTGACTACACGACGATCCACATTGATGTAGTCAACCAGTGACATATCCACTGGAATGTTTGCACTGACCCGCTGAAATAATGACATCTCATGCAGCTGATGAGACCTTGAACTTAAGGCCACCTCACTAGAAGAATTGTCAGCTTTTGGGATGGAGAAGCCGGTTGCGATGAAACAGCTGCGTACAGTTTCTGGAGAGATCGAGTCCCAGGCCTTCCTGAGCCCGTGCATAGCATCTAACAACGTCCAGTGAAACGGACCAGGGAGATTGGCGGAAGGCTTGTTTAGAAGTTGGCGGTCTTTTGGTCGGCGGTCATTCGGAACACGTTGGATCTCCTGTGGCGTAAACTCTAAATGTAAGATGAGTTTTTTCAGCATTTCCTCACGGTATCTTTGCTTGAGGACATAGATAATGCCTTTGTCTTGGGACTGCGGGTTACGGGAGGTATGAGGTGGCAGAAAGATCAGATCGATGGCGTGAAGGTCTCCTGGCTGCACATGGGTTGGGCTGGTGTCCACGAGCATGGCCACCTTTCTTCCTTCATTTAAAAACTGGCCCTCCAGGCCGAGAATCCATTCTGAGAAAAGACTGGATGTCATCCATGCCTTATTGCTGGTCCTGTAGGTGATGGGTAAGTTCTTAATTCCATTTAGGCATTTCGGGCTGACCCCTTTTCCTACACAAAAGATTGGCAGTTTGCAGGAGCCATCGAGATTGACGGCTGTTATGATGGTAAGTCTCTCTGAGGCATGCTCTCCCCCAGAGCAAGTTTGTCCTCTCAAATGATTCATACCTACTGGCAAGCACCTGAAGAACAGGCCAGTCTCAGTAACACTGAAAATATTGGCAGGAGAATATGTGCGAAGCAAATCTGGCAACACAGCATCAGTCCAGTTCGTCGAGTCATGCCAGGACATGAACTCTGCCAAAAATTGTTCATTTTCTTCGGCGCTGCCATTGGAGTATCTACTACTAGTCCGCACAGGGAGCTGGAAATCTCTTCTTTTCTTAAATGTCTCTTGGGGGTTGTTATTTTTCTTTGAGATCCCCTTAACTCTCGAGATTCCTTTTCTGTCCTTGAATCTATTCAGCCATCCTAAAACATAGCAAGAAATACAGTGGTTAAGTCAGGAACAGAAACTCAGCTGAAGTAAATGTAAAACAACAGATTGTGAATTTTTAAGTTATTTGAACTTGCAAAATATCACATAGAGGATGGCACAACAGCTTGTCACAAAAGACTGGAGCGGAGGACAGAACAGAGCTTCATTGTTCTTTCAATTAACTTTTAGGGCGTACGGATAATGCTGTGATTTGGTGATTCTCACATTTTGAGACAGAGGGGATTTTTTTCTTTCTATGCTTTGGGCCTCCCAGACTCACATGATAATTTTGGTGTTAATAATGGAAGTTCCTAGTTGAACGGAAATGAAGGGGCAGTTATGCATTAATAGATAGCATTCCTGGAACACCTATGAAGGTAGAGAATTGTATATTAGATAGAGCTTTTCATGACATAGACAGTAGAGTTAGGACAGTACAATCTGAAGTGACAGATGAAGTGGTAGTAGTCAAAGAAAGACCTAGGGATAGACAGCAGCCAGGTTTTAAGGTTAGGAAAGAGCCATGCAATTCTTTGCACTACATTCAATACATATTTTCTTTAAAAATTTTGTTGAGGAGATCACGCCTCAACTACTGACCCATTTCAAAGAGGAGCATCCCTGTATTAGTCACAGTATTACCAATACCCCTGGGTATGTGACATGCGGCTCTTACCTTCAAAATACCATCAGTTCTGTGACATCTGCAGAGTGAGAGGGAGAATTTTGCCACAAAATAGTCCCCCGGCCTCTAACATACTTTTAACTTTTGGAGTATGAGACTAGACAATCATGTCATCAAAGTCCAGGCTTACCTGAGCTGGCACAGAAGTCTTCAATATTCATCTCCTGAGCAAGCTGCTTGGCCTTTCTCTCTAGCATCCAATCTGCGACGTTGGCGCCAACTCTGGATTCCTGAAGTGACATTTAACACAAAAAAAAAGTGAAAGAGGACTCCTGATGTGATGTTAAAAACAACATAAAAAAGGATTCATGACATGACATTGGATGAATAAAGCAAAGGAGGATTCATGACATGACATGAATAAAGCAAAGGAGGATTCATGACATTTTAGACTTAAGCTGTTGATCTTCAATTAAAATTTGATGGATGGGTTAGTATTATATTTAACCAGTAGATTAGTAGTACTTGATAGGGTATATTGTGGGATTCTTTGGTTTAATGTGTCATTTTATTATTAGTAATTATCTTTGGAATCATCTGAGCCATTAACATTAACTTAGACTGAAAAATTAGGCTACGACGAGAGGATCTAAATTTTAGACTTAAGCTGTTGATATTCAATTAAAATTTGATGGATGGGTTAATATTATATATTCACCAGTAGATTAGTAGTACTTGAAAAGAGTATATTGTAGAATTCTTTGGTTTAGTGTGTCATATTAGTATAAGTAATTTTCTTGTGAGGATGTGTTTGGAAATGAATGTATTTGACTTATTAGTAATTATTAGTCTAGCAGTGGTTAGATGGCTTGGTAATTTGTGAAATATTTTGGAAATGAATGTATTTGACTTATTAGTAATTATTAGTCTAGCAGTGGTTAGATGGCTTGGTAATTTGTGAAATATTTTGGAAATGAATGTATTTGACTTATTAGTAATTATTAGTTTAGCAGTGGTTAGATTGCTTGGTAATTTGTGAAATATTTAATTGTGGAGTCTTTGATTTGATTTTTAATTATTTTAATATCAAAGGTAAGTTAAAAATTTTTTTTTACATAAAACCAACTAATATTAGCGTAGATCATCATATAGGTATATAACATTATATTATTTTATAATAAATATTTTACTACTTTTAAAAGGCCTATTTAATTCCAAAACAAGTGATTATCCATCCCATGCACATGGCAACCAAATCCAAAATATGGCACTGAAATTTGATAAGCCAATAATAATTATTTAAGTTGTAGCATTTGTTATTTATTTAAAATGTTTTATTATTAGTTATCCTTCCCATTTATAAGCTGGATAACCAATTCAATGAATTATTAACTACCCCAAGGCTGCTATCGATTATAGGTAGTATGCTGACAAATTACTTAGCCTAAAACAGTGACCTTTTTGTTTTTCACCCCTTTACCTAGGGTCTACTCTCATGAAATTTGAATGTCTTATAAATGACATGATGAATTAAATAATTTTTAAAATTTTATTGAACTTTAAAAAAAAAAAAAAATTATTAATCAAAAAAAAAAAATTTTTAACAACAAAAATTTAAAAAGATAAAACAAAAAAAAAAAAAAAAAAAAAAAAAAAAAAAAAAATAAATTTGCACTTAAACAATTAGCCTTTCAGCTTTAAGTAATGGCTAAATTTAGAATTCATTATTAAGCCAATAATCCACTATAAAAGACTAAACAAGGATACGCTTGGTAAATTAAAAAGAAGAGGTAATAACTCGACAATTAAATTATGATACCACATTTTTGGGTGTTCTTGGAGGATAACAAAAGTCTCTAGAATAATGGTGTTACAATTAAGCCCAGCTGTTCTAGCCCTATCCTGTAAAATAAATGGTCAATGTCCGCAATTCGTGTTACGGTGTAAGGTTCTCACCCTTTCGTTTATTCTTGGATCGTTACTCGAATTAAGTTTTCTTTATGTGACGATGGAAAGTTTTAAATTGAAACTTCCGTGGCTGGTTATTTATACTATTTAAATTTTCCTGCCTTTTGGAAACCTGGGTATAGTATTGTTTTGTATTGATTTTCTTACAACTTTTGGATTTTCTTTTTGGTGAAACCTGCAATGAAAAGAAATTACATCAGGAAAGGAAGGGATTGCAGGTCGTTGAGACTTCTTGCAACGTATTTAAAGGGATACAATAAATTAGCTTTGTACGCCACAAAATTTATGTATCGGCTGAAATTATTTTGGAGTACAGCTACACGGTATCTTTGGAAAATTGCATACTACGTCACCTTTGTTTATTAAATAATTGCTTTCCTCATCAGTGACGTATCAGTTTTTGTGTGCCGGTGATTTTATTAAATTATACTACGAGTTTTTTTTTGTGTGTCAGGCACAGGAACATCGTAATCATTCGGTAAGTTTATCACATAATACTTTTTTGTTAGTTGTTCCGTAATAATAAGCTTTAGTGGATTAGAAACTACATTCAATCGCGCGTATTAACATAGTTAAATTATTAAAATTGACCCACTCAATGAAAAGTTATGCCTTCCGCAAAAGTGTAGGTGGGGGGTATGAAAATGTTGCCGAATCGAAAGTTAATTTTATTCGATCGAGTTGCCGGAAATGGCTATTATTATTACTGTCAATTATGAAATGATCATTTTTTAAAAAAATCCCTAACCATATGAATCATGAATAATTCTAATACTAATACGTTTCAAATGAATAATTTGGTTTATGACGTTAGTTTTGTTCACGGGGTACCAAATTTATCCTTTCTAGTTCTAGTTCTACCGTTCTTCATTATTGAATCAATAATTAATTGTGTAATAATAGTAATAGCAATAATAATAATTGTTTTTGGCTTATAAATTGCAACTCATATGGGAGAATATTGCTAAAATAAGGCATACAATTATTTTTTACAATAACGGTTATTTTATCGGTAATCCTATTAAGTCTATTTAGGCCTAAGCTTAGGACTAGTATTTAGCTTAGGCTAATACTAATATTATATTTACAACACAATTGGCTCACTTAGTTGCAGTTGGAGGCCAAATTAAAGTTAGTAATTTTTAAAAAAATTTAATAAAGCATTTAATTATAACTTTTAAATTATTGTTAAGTTAATACAACATTCTAATACAACAACATAATCAAAGTAATTTTTTTTTAATTAGGACATAGAAAAGCAGCTTACATACACAATTATTTAATATATCAAATAACTTTAAATTAAATATTTATAAAAAAAAGAAATGAGTTTTAATCACCACATAAAATGAATATTATTAAAAAGAAACAAGAAATTGTGAAGATTCAGGATTATGACAAGATGTTAATGTTATTTCTAGGCTTCTTTCAGGTACAAGGAAAAATTTTATCTTTCTGTTGAAGGGAAGATCTTTGTGGAATTTATTCCACTTCCATCAACATGGACGAGGATGGCAAAGACAAAGTTTATGAAGGAGAAATTTTGTGATTCATTAACAAGACCAAGAAGTCTGTAAAGGAGTCTACCTAGAAAATGATAGGCAGAACATCCCTTTTCCCTTTTAAAATTTAATCACATACCCATATGCTCGACTCATATATTAGTCTCGTGATGGGTGATTTGAATAGTTTTTATAATTTAATGCATTTAATTTTGTATTAAAAAAGACTTCTACTTACCTTTTATAAAGATAAGAATTTATTTGCAATATAACTGAATCATACATTTAGTTTAACTACAATAAACATGTATTTTTTGTTTTGTTTTTGCCTTTACAAATAACTTTGACAATTTTTTTGGACATGATTTTTTTCAACATACCTGCAAAGAAAATTATCCAAAATAAAAAGTCTTGATGCAATGTAAAATTTATATTGTTCTTTGTGTTAGTTATTAGATTAGGAATGTCTCCTGAAAATTTGGTGCAATTATCTTTAAAAATAAAAATGTTGTGGGCAAAATAATGCAGAAATGTGAAATTTGGGTCACACGTTTTGGGGGTAAAATATATAGATAATAGATTATATAAGTGGCATAAAAATGTGACTAAAAAATTCATAACTCCACTTCTATAAAAGATAGAAAGATGAAATTGGTGTTGTTATAAAGCTTAAAGCTAGCCCTTTAAAATGATGTATCATTCATGGCAATAGCACTATATTTAAAATTTGTGTCAAAGTACCTAAATGCTTGATTTGTATATGTGTATTCATGTGGCATCAACGTGTTAAAGTAAATGGTTTTTATGTCTTCAGTGCAATTCAATTTTGGCCACTACAGTAGGGGAGGACCTTTAAAGAAGTTAAGTATGCTTTTATTCAAAATAATTGTTTTATTGAGAAGTGTGAAATAATGTATAATATTTTTTGAATTAAAAGTTTTTTAGGCTAATTCAGATTGATTGGGTTAAGGCTAAGGGATACATTTTAGGGTTCATGCTAGGTTTAGGGATACATTTAGGGTTCAGGTTAGTTTAGGGATACATTTAAGGTTCAGGTTAGTTTAGGGATACATTTAGGACATAAGTTCGTGGGTCACGATAACCAAGATGGCGGCCGCGGGTTGATCTCTCCGAATTGTTTTTAGCCATTTTTTTTTTATTCAAAAGAACATGGGGAAAGTGAATAATAATAAATTTTGCGGTGAATTAAAATTGAAGTACCTTTTTCTGATAACGGGTCCGAATAGCCGCAGCCAAACTTTTCATTACAATTACAGATAAGACAGTATCGGTAGCCGATTTGCCGCCAAAAAAAAAAGCAATTTGAATCTTGATTGATGTCAATGTCATGTTAATGATTATAGAACTATATTTAAAATGGAATTTAAAAATACAATAAAATTATGAAAATAAACGTATTCTTACTTGCTTTTAGATCTACGCACAGTGTTCTTCGTGTTTCTTAGACGCTACATGAAATTCTTCAAAATGTGGCACATTAATTTCTCGATTGATAATAATGGCTCTAAGATGGCAAGCCATAAACCAACAGGAAGTATAGTATCCGTCATAACTATCACGTGACCAACCGAATAATCTAAAGCCATCACGTGACAAGCCGGATCCCAATAGCCAGTTGCTACTATAGCCACTCCGTTTTTAAATAGCGAACTTATCGGGTTTTGATTTTAAAAACTAGTAAAGTATTGTGAAATAGCACTTCATAGATGAGCCAAGGGGACTAACTATTTTTTTTCAAAAAATCGACTTAGCAGTGTTTGCAATTGGACTCCTCATATTTAATGCTAATTATGTAACTTTAAATAAATTTGACAATTTATATATATATCTTTTCATACAGTGTCCCTTATCTCCTGCTATTTCTGGTGACCCTACTCTCAGACCAAATAAACAGCTTAATATGTCAGGAACTCGTATCCTGTATTTGTAAATAATTTAAAACTGTCAGTCACCAACCACTCACCCACAGGGCACGCGGCTATATTTAGTTTAAGTTTAATTATGTCAAGGAAAGTAAAATTAATAATCCCTTAATATTGATCTTTTAGTGTCTCTGATGTCTCAAATGTCTGAATTTGTCAGTGTCTCTTCTGATGTAGGGTCTTAAATGAGTTCTCTTGTGTTCAAAGAGTTCTCTGGTCATCAATGAGTTCTCTGGTCTTCAAAGAGTTCTCTGGTCTTCAATGAGTTCTCTGGTCTTCAAAGAGTTCTCTGGTCTTCAATGCGTTCTATGGCCTTAAAAAAAATGTAATTCATTGCACTATTTTGGTACGTTATTAGAAATCCATAAAGTCTGGCATTGGAACACTGCGATCTATTAGGCACCTAGAAAAATTAAAATACATTGTCTTTGTCATAATAAGTCATCTCGGCGTAGTTATCTGATTATGTTGGTAACTGCTCAAACAGATCGTGTACCGATATACATATTTAGATTTTAAAAATATTGTTTCATGTTTCTCAAGACACGTGTGATTGTTTTGTGTGTCGTTTTCTTCGTGTGTTCTGGCGATCGTCATCAAGTCTCATTGCAATGTATGGCTCGTGTTCTTTAGTTATGGACATAGTGGCTGATCCAGGGACTTAAGAAAAGGAGGGGCGGAGGGACAGCATTATCGACCAACTGCAGAGCTTTTTTTTCGTAGAGGAAGGGGTTAAAAATTCTTGGCTGGCCCCTTGGGAGGCGCTAGTTACGCCACTGAGCTGATCTAGAAATAAATGAAACGAGCACACTTATAAGGGGAGAGGTTGTCCATTCCTTATTGAGAATGTCATAAATAAATAGGTTACACGCAAAGGCAATGAATTCAAAGGCAGGCTGAGACTACGGGTGGCACTCAAGACAACCAACAGGCAGGCTGAGACTACGGGTGGCACTCAAGATAACCAACAGGCAGGCTGAGACTACGGGTGGCACTCAAGAAAACCAACAGGCAGGCTGAGGCTACGGGTGGCACTCAAGACAACCAACAGGCAGGCTGAGGCTACGGGTGGCACTCAAGACAACCAACAGGCAGGCTGAGGCTACGGGTGGCACTCAAGACAACCAACA
>CAXITT010000212.1:955503-971458 GCA_964033795.1 Lymnaea stagnalis | reverse complement strand
GATAGTGGCAAACTCTCGACACCACGTGTTTGCCTTGAGACTTACGGAAAGCGCACTTTCGCATTTGCTGGTCCAACAATTTGGAACGCCCTTCCTGTCGATCTTAGAAACAACCAGACACTGGAGTCCTTTAAAACCGATCTAAAGACACATCTATTTCGCAAATACCTTCTGGGATGATTGTCTACCTTATTTTCCATGTGTTGCTGTGTTGCTCCGGGTTGAAATGGCTAGAAAGACTTTGATATTTTATGCCTGTAATTAGTTTTTGTAGTGTTGCGTTTGTTTTAAATGTGGTGAATTATAGATATTTTTTTGTTGACTTTGTACCGCGCTTCGAGCCTTCGGGGATGAAGCGTGTTTTTGAAATGAACTTTATTATTATTATTATTATTATTATTGTTTTTTAAAGGCTTTTTGCACAGAATTATATCAATACATTTTGGAAAGAAGGGGGTGGCACTAGACACCGTCTCCATAAGAGCTCACACGAGATAGATTTTTATACTCAGAGCTAATAATATAATAAATATATATTTTTTAAAAGATACATTGATGGAACAAATAGATTAATCACAAAAAGTCAACAACACAAAAATATTTTAAAAAAACAAACAAATGGCATTAAATCAGTCCGCACAACTAATCAGCTTAAAACACCCGACCCATGCTTCACCATACCCCCTGCGTCCGTTCGAAGGCGTGGTACAAACTGAGACTCGCGTAGCCAAGGAATTAAGAGTGGCACCGGATATCCTTGCCCAGTATGACCTAGTCCAGTGGTCCCCAAATGGCGGTCCGTGGACCTTCACCGGTCCGCATGCCTAACGCTGCCGGTACCCATGACATAAATATTTATTTTCAAATAGAAATAAAAATAAATCATGCACCGGTCCGTGGTAAAATTTCGAAACTTGTTCGCCAATTATACGTTTGGGAACCACTGGACCTAGTCGACCTCACGCTTCACGTGGCTGCTGTTTAAACTGTGACTCTTGCCCAGGGTGAGGAGCACCTAAGTCAAAGGAAGGTACAACACGAATGATAAGTTTATACGTGAGCACTATAAGAGTATTGTCGTGGTAGAGAGTTCACCGTTGCTAAAGACTGCATGGATGTATACTAGTTGTTGAATAATTGTTTAACTGGCCGCATTTATATTGATACATCGACAGGAAAAAGGTCATGTGTGAGAATGTTTAAATTTTTAAAATATGTTCTCTTAATTTCAATAGAAGTAACTGAAATAACAATCGACAAATTAAATGTAATGAAAATTTTGGTCTGGAAATTTCTGTCTTGATATATATATATATATGTGTGTGTGAGAGTGTGTGTGTATGTGTATGTATCGTACTTCACTTGACCATTGGTGCTTAAGTATTTAATATAGAGCGAACTTTAGAAGGGGAAATCAATATTTATATTAATCAATATTATGTTAAAACTAATTAAAGTTTTAGTAAACTAAAGATTTTGTCCCCCAACAATTTAATTTAAAATTAATAAAGCATTTCATTATGTTAGCTATTCAAATAATTGGTTTAAGTTAAACTAAATTAGATCTTTTAAAAATGTTAAAATAATTGTGATTTTTTTTTTCCTAAGACATTAAATGTTTTGGAAGTCACTTTTTAAATGACCCGAATCCGATGAGCCGATTAGTTTTTTGTTTTGTTTTATTATATATATTGGTGCCCGGGGGGGGTGGGGGTGGTTTAGACGAAATAGTTTTACTTATCCTAAATTTACTATGCAGAGAAAAGAATTTTAAAAATCGTTGAAGATTTTTATTAAAAAAAGTTATTGAGAAATTTAGAAAGGAAAAAACAACAACACTTGAGCAAGTTACAATGATGACGTCGATTGCGCACATCCGACATCCATCAGTAAAAAATAAAATCATAACTTTTCCCCTAAAAATGATACAAAGATTATCTTGGTGTCATTGGAAAGCATAAAGTATGATAAAGCCAGCTCTTTCCAATGATATGCTCTTTGTCTGTGTCAGATGTATTTGAAAATTTGAGTTGGAGTACCTACACTTAACTGGCAACTCTAATACTTACTACTATTTTATTAAGTCTAAAAGAAAAAAAGGGTGTCGCCAGATTTTTGCCATAGAAGTTACAAAAATTTTGAGAAATATTAAAAATCTTTTATTGATTTTGGTCCTGTACCACCTCGAGAATTTTTTTGTTCACCACCACCAGTACTACCAGTACAGGGTATTCTTGTTGGAGACCAACTAAGATCTTTGAAATGCAAACAATCATGGCATGATGGACGAGAACAGACTGGAATAAAGCGAAGCTAAAGATCAAATTAGAAGGTTTTTTTTTTTTTTGTCGCTTGTACAAACGAAAAAATTGTATTAGGGGCGAATATGAACAATTTCTTGTGGCAGGTATAGATTGGGGGGGGGGGTGCGAAATGACTGTTAAGTATGATAAAATGTCAAAACATAGAGCTGGCAAGGCTCATCAAACGGCCCGCTGATGATTATCGCTATCCGATAACTTATCACTTATCGCACTATTGCTAAGTAAATTAGTAGAACAGTGCTGGTGGAAGCTTGCAGCGAAAGACAGGACAATAAGAGAAGAATGTTTCGGCCTTGAGCCTTCCTCGGCAGACTGGACAAATGAAAATACGACAAGAAATCGAAACTATTTAGTGTATGCAAGTGTTACGGCCAAAAGTTCAATTGCTAAGTTAAAGTTAAGGACCAACGTTCACCTGTAGCTGATCAATTATCAAATCGATCAGCGGCCAAAAAGAAGCGGTAGAAAAATCGAATCAGATATTATACTAAAACTCGTATCTCAACAAAAATCTATCATTTCCGAGGTCATCGCGAGAAACCTACTTCTGATAATCGTGGGGACTCTTTAGGGGTGTATCTTTTTTGCGGACCTACTCAGAGAATGGTCAGACAATCACCACACAAAAAATGTGTCCCGGGCAGAAATATTTGGGGGTGGGATTATTGGACGACTGCATCTTATTACTATTACTATGTCTTCCATTTGATGTGTACGATCGAAAGGGGTTAATAAATGTCGAGGACCTCCACAAGCCACAAGCATCACCTACTTCAGATAATGTCCTGTTTATACCAAAACATATTAACCTTTTAAAGACTTAACTGATATTTTCCCCCCAGGTCTACCACTTCAAACAGATCGAGTACGCAAATGTCTCAGTTCAGGCTTGATTCATGAACGCCCGCATCAGGGGTCCAGGAGGCTCAAGTGACCCCTCCTCCTTATCTCACACCACCCCCAGCCCGGCCGCGAAATAACACTATTTTTCCAAAGAATGAAAAGTTATCAACAATCGCAAGCGGTGTGCCTCGGTAGCGCAGTAGGTAGCGCGTCAGTCTCATAATCAAAGCGTCAAGGAGCGATCTGAAGGTCGTGAGTTCGATCCTCACCCGGGGCACTTTTTTTATTTTATTTTTTTTATTGTTGTTAATTGTTGTAATATATCGTTGGAAAAATCTGTGTAAACAAATTTCTGATAAAATCCTTGTTCTTGTTTTAGTTGTTCTGGGTATCATGTTCTTGGACACACTTTGCTGCTCTTTTTCATTAATATAATTGTGTAATTGCCCTTCTACTTCTAGAACAAAATATACAATGAGTAAAACAAAGTAGGGTTAAACCTGGAAAAAAAAGGAACGCAACAAAACAACGAAGGTGTCGACAGGCAGCCGTCGTCAGCGAAACAAACAACAGAATAAAAAAAAAACAGAATAAAATTAAAGAATAGCACTTAGAAGTAGTATCCGTCGGCAGCAAATGAATTGTGACAGAAAATAAGTTAGTGAGAGATTAAATAAGGAAGAGGGAAAGAAAAGAGGAGCGCTACTTCTAGAACAGGCAACTTTTGTCACATTACATAGTGACAGAGTGGTAAAAAAAAAGTCGACTTAAATCATTAGCTGAAAATACTTAACTAATCGCACAAAAATATTGAATGAATCTAAAATTAACAGAAGTTAAGTGTAAACCTGTGTACTTTTTCTTCAGATTTTTGTTGCGGATAGACTGCAGTGTACGCTATGGTTGAATTTGTTCGAATTGCTGTTTCGTGCGGTCTAATGTGAGGGAATGTTTCTCCTATATTAGTAAATGGGGAGTCCAATTGCAAACCCTGCTAAGTCACTTTATATTGATTTTTTAGAAAAACAATTTTTTTCTAAAACACAATGATGCGCTAATCCTAGGTTTCTGGTTTTTGTTCCAGTTGAAAGATTAGCCGTAAATTATATATTTTAATACAGTCAGTTTGTATATTGATGTCATGCCAGCAGCTTTAATTTTCGTAATACTTGATGTCTTCATGTATCCAAAGGTTTACAGATCAACATAGGAAGCAGGGGACTGAATTTTCGGAGGGAATTGTAAACACTAATAAATTGATTACGACAGTGGACAGAAACAGAGAAATCATAACCAAAGTAATGTATTACCTCAAAAATGAGAGAAACAACAGAATATTCACATTTCTACACCCTAGACCAAAACACATAATTCAATTCACCCCCCCCCCCCCAACCGCTCAACAAAACCTTAAAATATAAAATCAACACGCAAATTTTTTACTTTATTAGAAACAGAGAAAACATAACCAAAGAAATGTATTACCTCAAAAATGAGAGAAACAACAGAATATTCACATTTCTACACCCAAGACCAAAACACATAATTCAATTCCCCCCCCCCCCCCCAACCGCTCAACAAAACCTTAAAATATAAAATCAACACGCAAATTTTTTACTTTATTCTTCAATAAAAGGCAAGTAAATGTAGTCTTAGAGCCCTGTGCAAAGCACTCGTTCGGCGCCCCCTTCCCTGTATGGCTTCGCTCTTTTTACGTTTATGACGTAGGCTATGGAGCACGTGTTATGATGGTATACTTGTAGCTAACCATACACATTTTAACATGCGCATTAATTAATTTAGACTGTTTAGTTTTTCTACGGTACTTTGTTCCATTTCCACACCACCTTTGAGGTCGTCCATAATCTGCCCATTTGCGGTAGGAACTATCGGCGCGTTTTTGTTAACAGACAAACAGACTTATTTATTTAATTATTACCGTCAGTTCATATTTATAATAATTTATAATGAACATCTCAAGAAAAAAACAACATCAACCTATATGTAGCATACTCTCTAAACAAACCATTCTCCAACAATTATCAAATAATCAATAGTTTGGAATTATATTCTCAAATAACCTAAAGTGGTCACCCCCATATAAACAAAGTTTTTAAAAAAAGCCAACTCCACACTTGGTTTCATTCGAAGAAATCTGCGCCACTGCCCAACATCCTGCAAACGCAATGCATATCTCGCACTCGTCCGTCCGCTACTAGAATATGGTACGATCATCTGGGACCCATACCTAAAGCAAGCCGTGGACACGATGGAGCGAATCCAACGTAATGCAGTGCGCTTCATCGCAAGTGACTACAAATCCACCACTCCTGGCTTCGTCGCTGACCTCTTAAAAAGATTTGACAGACGAGAAAAGCTCCGTCTAACATTCCCATATGAAGTGGTCACGGGGCTAGTGCCGGCCATCCCAGCGAACACGTATCTCACCCCACAGACGCCAGGCCGCTTAAAATCAGAGCCAAACGCTGACTTCACCTCTGACAACTCCATGAGCAGTTAATCCGGAACAATAGTAAATGCTTCACTGTGTCTTGGTGTAACACAGTTCAATATAAACAGTCATTCTTCCCACGAACAATAATCACTTGGAACCAACTGGATAATGCCACCGTGGACTCGACATCAATCGAGAGTTTCAAGGCTGCCCTGGCACCCGCTAGGAGCCGTTAGGTTGGCCGCGCCGTTTCCCAAACCTTTGCACATTATATCAGTACATGGATGCAGCAACGTACCCTATCAGAATCAGATAGCCTAGCACTAACTGATGGGATTTTTTATAAAGTATATAGTATAAAGCGAGTTATTTGTATTAGTTGTATGCAGAGGCGTAGCGAGGGTGTTTGGCGCCCGGGGACAAGATTCACGCCCGGGGACAAGATCCAATTTTGGTGCCCCTTTTTCTTTTTTTAAACTCTCAAGCCCATTATTTTCATCAATAAAATAATATCAAAGCACTTTTTGGCGCCCCTAACTAGCTGGCGCCCGGGGTCATTTGTCCCCCTCCCCCCCCCCCCCCCCCCCGCTACGCCTCTGGTTGTATGTTTGCTGAAGTTGTATTCTCCGTGATGGTAACTGCTGTTTAGGGGGATAATCCCTGTTCAACTCTACCTTCGGACCCACTTTTATCTTTTTTTTTTTTCTTTTTTTAATTTTAGAAACTTTGTATGTTTTTATTGGAGGATGAAATTAAGTTTGACCAATACAAATAAATCCCTGTTAATCACTATGGGCACTGGAGTTTTGGAATCTGTAAATTTATGAAATATTGCTGAAATGTTTAGAAACATATAAGGAATGCTTCTTAAAATGATATGAAATTAATTTTATTTGTAAATGAGGGAAAAGAAGATTTCTTGTTCTTTTCAATTACAAATAACTTCCTACTGTTTTTGTAAAACATTGAATATGATATAGTAACAGACAGATTGATTATTTTTCATACTGACCCTTGTTACATGCCATAATAACAAGATAGTCATTTTCCCTGTTGGGCAAGAATTTGAAAAGTTGTTGGCCCAAGAGGTCACTAAAATTCCCCAGACATTTTTATCTGCAGGACATTGAGGCCATGTTGGAATTATCTTCAAAAAAAATTGTTATTTCAGATATGCAAATGCCTTGGCAGAATGCCATAACTTTTACTTCACCCAGAGAGAGATACTTTTGGGACCCAGCATCTCCACAACAATCACAGACCTTGCCTCAAAACATGTCAGGGACCATTGTGCTTTGGTAAGCTATAAAGCATAGTAGTCACTTGCAAGCTTCACTGAATCAATTATTTTCCTTACTTACTTTCTAGAGGGGGGATTTGGGAGGTGTAAATTATTATTCTGTAAATTGATTTAAAGAATGCTGATGTAAATTATAATTAGGATTATTATTGAACTTCTTGCTACATGTTAAATAACAAGTTTTATATCTATATCAACATCAGCCTCTTTTAGTTAAAAAAAAAGTAATAATTAAACACTGCCTTTGAGTTACGTAGATATTACCAGTTCATTTGCCCCCATAAACCTTAAGATTGGCTCCTCAGATGCGAAGTGGTTGTGCATTCATGGTTCATGTTTGTGAGGATGAGTACCAGCTCTATTTCAACTTTTTTGCCAAAGCCACACCACTCCTTGAGTAAGTACAAACAGGATGTCAAAATTTTGTTGAAAGAATTCACCACACTGTAAGTGAAATCTTGATGCATTGACCACACTGTAAGTGAAAACTTGATGCATTGACCACACTGTGAGTGAAAACTTGATGCATTAACCACACTGTAAGTGAAAACTTGAAGCATGACCCCACAAAAATAGCAAACATGCTCATAACTTGATAATCAACATTCTAAAACGGCTGATGTTTTTCCAAAGGCCTTCTTCAGCAAACAAGGGCTGACAAGAAAAAAAGTTGAAGTTAAATAAAAGAAATCTGAGTAAAATAATTTCAGCTGAAATTGGGGACTCACCATTGCTTGACTACTGACATCTGAGTTTGACCCAGTAGTTCATTATGGCAGCCGCGCTACAAAGTTTGACCTTGATTGAGCCTCCAAATTACTCCATCACAATCACTTACTACTTGTCTATGTTTATTAGTCTAGAAATTTTAGCTCTGAAATTTGATATATTAATCTTGACAGAGCAGCTGAGCTGACAGCCTGGATCATTGCTTGCATAAACATTACTTATCTAATAATTTCATCAGTTGTATTTTTTTCCCTCTTACTTATCCATAAGTATTACTAATATTACAAGTAAAAATTGTATTTGCACTGTAGGATTTCTCTTTACTTTCTTGTTAAAGAGTGAAAGTTGTAGATTTTTATACGTTTTTTTTTTTCAATTAAAGTTTTTTTTAATCGTATATTTCTGTATGGTTGTATACAAATGTTTTTCATAAGTGAGATGCTGGAGCGAATCTGTAGCAACCTGTACGATGCCCTCCGTCCACTCATCATCCACATCAACCACCTGGAGACACTGTCTGAGCTGTGTAGTATACTTAAAGTGGAAATGATGGAGGATCATGTTAAACAGAATCGTAAGTTGGTAAAGAAGGCTTCAAGGGGGTCCAAACGTATTTTCAAAAATGTGAAAAAAAAATTTTTTTAAAGTTAATTTAAAAAAGAAAAATAATTACTGATACTAAGCTATAACTCATTACTTCGAATTCCATGTCAGCCAGGGAGAATCTTTAAAGCAGGATTTCCCAACTTGGGGTGCTGGCTACCCCTGGGGTTGTGAGATAGCAATACTTGGGGGTGTAAGGAATAGGGATTTATGATCAGAGGAGACATTAGTTTTTAACTCTTTCGCTGCGGAATTTTTTTATCGAAAATACATTTTTTTTCGAAGAGCCAAAAAGAGTGAGAGGTGGGTTTATTAAAAAATATTTAAATTATTATTGTTTGGTTTATAAGACCAAACTTGGTATCAAATGAAAGATGATTATATGTTTATTAGCTTATTTCTTTAGTTTAAATAAAATAAGTTACAGAAAAGAACCATAAAATGTGAAAACAATTTATGCTAAACCAATTTTTTCCCCCAAACCCTATGATGTACCCATACCTCATCTTCACTTCTATAACTCAAATCCTCTAAAACTACTACAATCGGAATCATGCGGTGGATCTAAATATAAATATCAAAATATAAATGATCTTCACTCTTCTATGTAAAAGTCTTATTTAAAAAATAGCTCTTAAAAAAATTAACAAAGAAATTTCAAAAAAACAAACGTTGTTTTAAAACGAAGTAGAGCGCGTTGTTCCGTGCCTTTGAGAACAGCGGATGAACGCAGTGTGTGTTGTTCCGCAGCGAAATAGTTAAATTATGATATAAAAGTTATATGTTTAAAAAAATTCTTCATTAACATTTCCTTATTGTAATAAGTCAGAAGTTTATTTTCCAAACTCTAAGTTTCTCTTTGTAATTTCATAATTAATAATTTAAAAGTCAATGATTCTAAAATTCTAAAATGCAATTTTTTCCTTTTTGAAGGGGGGTGCGAGAGTTTGTAAAAAAATTCACTGGGGTTGTGAGGTCACATAATTTGTAGGGAGGGAGGGGTATAGAAAGGGTTGGGGACCATTGCTTTTAAGTTTGACAGGGTGCCAACCCCCTAGTGACATGACCAGCTGTTTCCCTGCATTCAGTCTTGGTGGGTATTTATTGAATGCCTTTGAAACAGCCCAGGAACTGACAGCCTTTGAGTCTGTGTGCCAGCAGATGTTGATGGACATCCAGGAGAGGCTCGTCTACAGAACGTACATTTACATCAAGTCAGACATCCTGCAGTACAACGCTGCCCCAGGAGACCTGGCCTACCCAGAGAAGCTGGAAATGATGGAGGTGTTGCATTCTTTTTTTTTTTTTTTTTTATTTTAATTCTGAAAGGGAATTTATTTAGGAGCTATCTTTTTGTTTTTTTTTTTTTTTTTTGTTTTTGTTTTTTGTCGGTGTTTTTTTTTTTTTTTTTTTGGTTTTGGTTTTATACCACCAGAATCTATACAAAACCTGTTTAAAGTATTTAAAATAATATCAAAACAATGTAAAAATAAATTATATAAAATAAGAAGACGGACAATTAAACTAAAATAGAATAATTTAAAAAATATTTTCAAAATATAAAACTAATTAAAACACATAATTAATATAAAATTTACATTGAAAAACATTAATTATATTGTTGTGTGCTCAGCGGAAGGTTAATGTTTTATAACAACAGAAACTTTGCGTCAAAATGGCCAACACGTATCCATTTCCAAAACCAATGGATTCCAGAATAGGGATTTTTCAAGAAAGGGTTTCTTTATGGGAGGATAAAAAGGACATCAAAGCACCACTTTCAAGTTTTCAAAAAAATCTGATTCATGATATAGGAACTCATGTTTCACAAAGACTTCTGCCTAAAAATGTAAACTTCTAAGAGTTTAAATTAATTTTTTCCCTTCATTTTTTTTTTTTATATGTGCTTTAATAGCTAGTAACGATTGGATTAGTGGTATGGGCTACTATAGGTTTTGCCAAGGCTTGTCTCACCCTAGTAAATAAGTCCTAAGCAGGGGCTAAGCGCAGTAACGACTGAGTAATGTCACTTTTTGGTTTGGGCTTGGGCCTTGGAGAATCCAAAGATATGACTTAGAGTTTAGACTTAACTGACTTAAGGTGAATAGTCCAATTTTTGGACCTGAATGATATGTAAGATAACTTTCCCATTCTTCCCTGAGCATTATTCGCATCCTAAATATGTGAAGAGATAGCACACTGATGTCATTTGCGTTTTTTTGTCCCTGGTTCCGACAGGTTAGGTTTAGGGATAGATTTAGGGTTCAGGTTAGGTTTAGGGATAGATTTAGGCTTAGGGTTCAGGTTTGGTTTAGGGATGAATTTAGAACATAAGTTCACCATGGTAAAAAAATTGTGGTGCTATCTCTTCACATTTACCAAATGAATTGCTCCATTAATTTAAAAAAAAAAATTCAACTTACAAAGTTCAAAGAAAATAAAAAAAGAAACTCATCCTTGCAGATGCCCCAAGAAAAAAGACATGTGCATCGATAAAAATGCTTTCTTTTGATTTGTTGAAAAGAAATACCTATGATCTATAATAATATGCTATTAATTTCTAAAATGTTGACATTTTACCATTATCTCCTGTATCAAATAAACACAGAGCTAAAACTCAAAATCTTTTGAATACAGTAGTTGTTTTGGGGAACTTTCATGACATAGACAGTGTGACAGACATCACCGGCCTTGCGTCGAACCCCAATCCTAGCCAAGTAACCTTCTAACATTCAGATTTATTCAAATAAACATAATGAATCATAAATATAATCATGATTTTTTTCATTATTATTCTCATAACATGGTTTAAATTACTGGCCTAACCATAATTATTTGCATTGGCCCACTCTTATCAAGGCCAATGCTTCAATTCAAAGAGTATATTGAATGTCATGAAACTTAAATAATTACTTCAAGTATGCAGACCTGCCAACCCCTACGATTTTGTCGGAATTATACAGATTTTCTAACCCTTATTCTGACCTTCCGACAAACCCCTTAAAATTCCAATTTTTAGATTTTTATAATTTTTCAACCGTCATAAAAATCCGAAAGCGACCACAATAAAAAAAAAAAAATCAGGTACGACTGGAAGTGTTGCATTTATTTTTACAAAGTTTTTACATGTCCAGTGACCGAACGAATAAGTGAATTAATTCTCGAGCTATTGCCCGACGCTTATATATATTTAACCAAATAATAAGCATATTTTAACCCCCACAAAAAAAAAACAACATACACAACTGCAGCTAAAAATAATCCATGTCTAATTTCTTTGCTAAGGAATCGGACAATTCAGTTAGCAGATGGTTTTATTTACCACTTTTCTTATTGAAGGAAATATTTTAGCCAACTCCAATTGTTTTAATGCCAGAGTCAAAGAAATATTTCCAGACTTGCCAAATGTTAGAAGATTGTAAAGAAACGTTACAATGAAACAAGGGCAAGCATGAAAGTTGATAGCAGCCTGTGCACATATGTAAATAAAATGGATCTTCTGTTCTGTACTGTAGGCCTAGATATCTGTATATAAATATTTACAGTAATGTTTTTCTCATGTTCTGTGGTGTTCTTTGGACTCTTCATTGACAATGGAGGTAATTTTATATTTCTTTATTAACTAAAAAAGGCTTGTGCATTAGTACCGGTATATAAATCTTAAACCACCCCCCATGGGGCGGCACCACCTGGGGGTGGGGCAACAGACCCACTTCCCCTCCCTGCGTGCAACCCCCCTACAGATTTTTTTCTTGGCAGGTCTGAGTATGTCGTCAGATATATTATCACTATTATCTTTCAATTTTATGACAATTTTTTACTAAATAAAAAATGAGGTAAATTTGGATTATACGGTTCACGCAATAAGCATTTTCTCCTTCATCATGTTTGGGAAGAGTGTGTCACCATTTACTTAAAGGGAGAAGAGTTCTACGTACCATATAATCCAAATAGTCAGAATATGATATCATCTTTATCTTCTGCTATCTTGTTTTGAATGAATACAACATGAAACATTTTATTATGCTACATAATACCCAAATAAATTTTAGAAATGTATGATTAACTAAAATAAATTACAAAACACTGGGATCACCCTCCCATTTTAGACTTTTTGAGGCTAAGGTGTTAAGCAGTAGATTTGGTTAAATGCTAGATAAGCTTTGGAAAAAAATAACTCTAGGACATTTTCTAGGCATTGCTACTTACCCACTGCTATTTTTTTCAAAGTCTGAATGTTAAGTTTTGTTTCTCATCCTTTATAAGAAATATCTAAAGACTTTTAAAAGTCTAAGAACAATAGTTAGAAAAATTATAAATTTCTTCTTATTAAAAATATCTAGCTTCCTGAGGATGATACACAGTCATTGACTCCCTTACGCACATCATCACAAGATAGAGAAACAAGTGGTAATACAACTTCTTTATCCAGTTTTATGAGAGATTCCAAACTCCCAGATGGGGACAAGATTGAAAATGCCCAACAGGTGATGATAATACCTTAAATTGATGAATATATATAGCAGTACTTTGAAATTCAAAGATTTTAAGCATGAACATATTTAAAGTAGTTTATAAGTTTACATTAACTGTATCATTAAAACTGAGAAGTAAATTTTGGTTTATCTCCTTTTTTTCTTTTGGTTATTGAAAGAATTTAGATCTATATTTCAAGTAGTTGATGAAAACTGTACACCAAAAAACATACATTTTAAAATGTGTATTTCAGTTTTTCTCTTGGTTTTCTGAGTTGGAGGAAGCTCTGGACAGGGATGATGGAGGCTTGTATAGGTGCTTACATTTCAGATAGCTCTTTTAACTCTAACATTGGTTATAATCAATTATATATTATTTCATAAATCCTTCTCGTATGTTAAAATTACTCAGTCATTTTTGTTAGTAATGGATTGGCATCTGTCAGCATAAATATATGTTGGATTTCTTTTACAGGCAATACACAGACGAATTGAGCCAGTACAGAGACCAATGCAACAGTGTCTTAAATGAAGCTAACAATGCTCTGGACTACCTCCAACAACTTAATGGCCAGTACGTTCACGTTTCCACTAAAACTAATGCACTTCATGAAGAATGTGAGCATCTGCTTGCTGAACAGGTATTCAATGTTTTTCTATTTATTTTTACTCCATGAAACTTCTGCTTTATTTCAAACTTTAAAAAAAAAATACCAAGTTTAATCAGTAGAGTAAAGACAGGACAAAACAAAGAACATTTGTGTTTAAAGCTTTTTAGACTTTAGTGTAGGGTTTCAGAGGCTTTCAATAGTTAGCAAGGATTGAACATGTTGAGCATTAAGGTAACACTAATGTTTCTATTTTCAGTTTTTACTGCTTGGGGATAGCTCATTAGTTCAATGTTCATCTAATGTGTCCGTCTAACACACTCAGCTTGATAAATAGTTATGTTGAAAATGGAAATAAAACTCAGGCTTTAAAAATCTGTTCTCATACATAATTTACACCTTATTTGTCATTATTCTGTAGGCATTATTGCTTTGCTAAATTAAAATTATTTGCTGCTAATCTATAACATGCTTAAAGGATCTACAGATTCCAAGTAATTTAAATAATTATTTTAAAGGTGAACTTTCTGTCATTATCAGATTGATAGCAGATAAAGTCATAAAGACAAATATCATAGTTTTTTAAAATCATTTTTTAAACAAACATTACATTTTCTTTGTTTCAGACACATCTCATGGATCTTGCTGAAAACATAAGCAATAAGTTATCCTACTTCAATGAACTTGATAGCATATCAACCGTAAGTTTATAAAAATAAATTTTTACTAAAATGGAAACAGCAAATGAACAAACCAAAAAAGATATAACTCTATTATTTTGTTTTCTTATGAAATATAATTAGTTAGTAATTATACTGTCTCGGTTTATCTCCCATGATTACTGTCATTATAAATGTGTATTTTGAATATAATTTTATTTTTTTAAATGGTATATGATATAAAGTAGGCCAACACATTATTCGGAATGTGGAAATCTAAATTACTGGGACGGTTGTGCCAATGTGGCTCAATTATAGTGCATATGTCTTATCACTAAGAAATATGGAATGCCTCTTTGCCTGGAATCAGCTCCAGCTATGTTAAAATAGTTGACTAATCAGCCCAGTCAGGCAGCTGTTCTTTTGGAGGGGAAACCCTGAGTCAAAGCCCAAAAGACTTTACATTTCGAATTAATATAAATATATAATATATTAAAAAAATTTTTTTTGAAAAGATCACTTTAATGTTACTTTCAATGTTGTCCTTTACAGAAGCTAGGTCGTCAAACACTGTCTGTGACGAGTGAGACATTTATACCTTTGTTGTCACGGATGGATGAGTGCATACTTTATCTCAAGAGTAACGTAAGTTTACTGCTATAAATGTGTTTGCTCTTTTAATGGTATATCCTATTCATGCACCATCTGAAAAGGCATAACCTATTAGCAGATGGATGCATTTCAGTACCTTATTACCTATGTAACAGTGATATAAAGAGGAAAAAAAATCATTTTATTCAGCAATATTTTTGGATGTATTTTTGGATGTATTTTTGGATATAGTTTTATTTCAGTATTGAGATTTATTTTAAGAGTTTGATCCAGCAATCATTATTACAGCCTCGCTACAAAGAGTGTGATGTGTATCTTGCAAGGTTTCGTCAGTGTCTTAGCAAAGCGCTAAATCTCATCAAGGGCCATGTCAACAACATACTACAAACAGCAACACAACAGATTCAACCTAAAAAAGTAACTCAGTTTTTCCTCTAGTAGTATGGAGGTTAATATTAATTTGTTGTTAAACTGATTATCGGTTGTATTATTAATTTAATTTCTAATCAGTTATCAGTTTCATTGACGTTTATATAAGTCTATAGGTCACCTACACAATATAGTAAGATTTCAAGAATTTTTATTTTTTAAAAATTGTAGTTCCTTTTGTCCATATTTTTTAGGACATTGGCATGTGCACTACAAATTTTCTTAAAATGACCGCATCGGTTTGCAAGCGACACCTGAAGTTCCCTAATGCCACAGCCACAACCCCATTTAAATACTGATTTATTTAATATTTTAAAAAATTTTTAAGACTTTGGCAAATTTCCTTTCAAAATGATACAGATAATTAAATTCCATTATCATTTTGTACAAATCAACAAACTATAATTGTTTGTAGAATGGATATTATCATTTTACATTTCTATTCACTAGTAATAGTAAAGTTTTTCTTTACAATGCTAAAAACTGTGTATGAATAATTTTGCTTTTATCATTGTCAGTGAAAAGGCTTCATAAAAGGGGGTTTAAAATTTTGTGTCTTAAATTCTATCCCCTGTTTATCAACATTATACCTAAAATGTGCTAAGCTGAAAATTTAAATGGTTAATTTTCTGAATCTAGGATGCCCCTCACATGGCAGACAACGCTTTCACACTTTTCTACGGTAAATTCAGGGCGAATGCACCAAGGGTGAAAGCTTTAACAGAGCAGCTGGAAATCAGAATGGAGAAAGACAACGAGTAAGCTTAAAATTAAAAATTTTATTTGTATCATTGCATGAAATAGCTATTATGAAACTTCTTGCAACATTGATCAGGTCTTGAAGTTCTTGTTGAATTTTTTGTTTTCTATTTTTTTTTTTTTTTTTTTTTTTTTTTTAAAAATTTTTTTTTTTTTTTT
>CAXITT010000212.1:929455-953546 GCA_964033795.1 Lymnaea stagnalis | reverse complement strand
CAACCCCCTAGTGACATGACCAGCTGTTTCCCTGCATTCAGTCTTGGTGGGTATTTATTGAATGCCTTTGAAACAGCCCAGGAACTGACAGCCTTTGAGTCTGTGTGCCAGCAGATGTTGATGGACATCCAGGAGAGGCTCGTCTACAGAACGTACATTTACATCAAGTCAGACATCCTGCAGTACAACGCTGCCCCAGGAGACCTGGCCTACCCAGAGAAGCTGGAAATGATGGAGGTGTTGCATTCTTTTTTTTTTTTTTTTTAATTTAACTCTGAAAGGGAATTGATTAAGAGGCCATCTTTTAGTCTTTTTTTTTTTGTCTCTGTATGAGAGAACCTTGCTGCAGTTTAAGGACCCTGAGTTTAAAACAAACTTAGGACTGCATGTACTATCTAAAACTGCATTAACTATCTAAAACAGCATTTACTCTCTAAAACAGCATTTACTATCTAAAACTGCACTTTCTATCTAAAACTTCCAAGTCTTGATGTATAGGCTTAAAGTGTTGATATTTGTGCTAAATCTAACTGTACATTGTGTAGAAGTACTTGGATTTTATTTCGATAAATAATCTTTACAAAATTTTTTTGTGCTCACAAGCTTAAGTAGCTCAATGTTAAAAACTTTTTTTTTCTTAGAGTATTGCTGAAAGCATAAAGAAAGGGAAACCATCCAAGGGAGGTCATTCTCGTACCCCATCCAATGCATCCAGTACCTCCCATGAAGTGGCTATGCTGACAGGGGCGGCGGACGAATCCATTGTCTCCAACGGCTCCTTCAATACAACTGATGAGGAGCTTACCGAAGTCCCTCTTGACAGAAGTAAGTCATTCTCACTCATTTGGCTAATCCAACAAAATAACTCAAACAATAAAGTTATTGGGTGTTTCAGTGTGAATGTGTGGTTTGGTGTTTTTTTAATGTGTGGTGTTTTTTGAATGTGTGGTTTGGTGTTTTTTGAATGTCTGGTTTGGTGTTTTGTGAATGTCTGGTTTGGTGTTTCAGTGTGAATGTTTGGTTTGGTGTTTTTTGAATGTGTGGTTTGGTGTTTTTTGAATGTGTGGTGTTTTGTGAATGTGTGGTTTGGTGTTTTTTGAATGTGTGGTGTTTTTTGAATGTGTGGTGTGGTGTTTTTTGAATGTGTGGTGTTTTTTGAATGTGTGGTTTGGTGTTTTTTGAATGTCTGGTTTGGTGTTTTGTGAATGTCTGGTTTGGTGTTTCAGTGTGAATGTTTGGTTTGGTGTTTTTTGAATGTGTGGTTTGGTGTTTTTTGAATGTGTGGTGTTTTGTGAATGTGTGGTTTGGTGTTTTGTGAATGTGTGGTTTGGTGTTTTTTGAATGTCTGGTTTGGTATTTCAGTATGAATGTGTGTTGGTCAGAAGATATCTTTTTTTTGTTATTTGTTCCTCCAATATAGAATTCAAGCCTAGAAGGGATTAGATCATTTAGTTTGAAACTCTAAACATGCACTGCCTTTGCAGTTCAGTCATACCATATTTTCCAGCATAGAAGACAACTTGGTGTATAAGACGACTGGGCACATAAGACGATCCCCCTACTTTTCCTATTAAAATATAGGGTTTGGGCTATACACACCGTACAAGACTACCCCTCCTCCAACCCACACCAAATAAATATTAAAAAACAGATTTGATTTGAATATGGTAATTTTAATTCAAATGATTATGACAAAAAGGTACCTAACAGAAAAACTGTCACTTATAAACAAGGCTGTTTGTCATCAAACATGTAAACATAAAAGTTTCAGCATGCCTTATACCAGCATATAAGATGACGCCGCGGCGTATAAGATGACCCCCGGCATATAAAAATACCCCCCCCCCAGCGTAAAAGACGACCCCCCGCATAAAAAAAAACCCCCCCCCCCCCAGCGTATAAGATGACCCCCCGGCATATAAGATTACCCCCGACTTTTTGAAAAGATTTTCGTGGGTTGAAATGTCGTCTTATACGCAGGAAAATACGGTATATAGAAATAGCTTGTGGGATAATTTTAAAATGTTTTTGATTATATGCTCTGAGAAAATGAATTGCAATTTTTGTATCTCATTTAGTTTTCTGATACGTTAAGAGTATTCTTGCCTTTGCACAATGTTGTGTGCCAGTACATCTGACTTTTGCACGCTGTTTTCTTGTGCAGGTATAGATGAGCCAGGGAGCAACATGCCAATGTCACCTGCTGACCTCCATGGGATGTGGTACCCGACAGTGAGGAGAGCTCTCGTCACACTCTCAAAGTTGTACAGATGTATTGATGTATGTTGGTCACAACTATTTTCTTTAAGATCTATGATATCTTAGTTGTCCAATAAAAAAAAAAAAAGTAAGGCACATGCATTGATTTCATTTTACCAAAAAACTTGAAACTGTTCATGCAGGTCATAAGTAAATACATCCACTGTCTGCAACTGTTCATAGATGATTACAATGAAACCTAGAACACTGTGAGCTCTATTTGTTGCAGGGGTCTGTGTTACGCACTGACTTGTATTGGGAGAAATTAATCTCCTATTTTAATTTTAATTGGCTCGTTGTAAACAGTGCCTAACAAAGGACGATACCATATAATCAACAATATTAAGGATACGACCCAAAACAGTTTCTAGTCACAATTAATTACGATTTATTATGTCTTAAGATAATTACAAAATAAAATAAAATAAAATTACAATCTTCAACTTACAGTATGGCAGATGTCGTACCGGTACACAGTTAATACAATTAGAAATAATGATGCCAATAAATAATGCGAAATAAACACATATAAGTAGGAGCACACAAATACACAAAAGAATAAAACACGCCTCGTAATGTTAAGAGAATCTATATGAAATCTCCGTCTGTCGTCCGTGCCTGTCAATCCCTTATATAGGTGGGTCTACCGACGCCCAAGCCCTGCCTTTGAGACATTTCGAGAAAAATCCCAATCATTCTACCAAATACTATTTGGAACAGATTAATTATTTTCAGTGGCTGGCGGTGTAAACAAAAAATACATCAAAGACCTAAGCCACACCCCTTTGTGAACACAGCGTCTCATGCGGGGTCAATCAGAGGGCACGTACGAGAAATATTGTGTAAACAAGCTCTCTGTAACAGTCTGAAAGACAGTAAAGAAAACAAAATATACAAAACTTTTAGATTCTTTAGATCAGAATTTTGTTTGTGTTGCTGCTGTTTGAAAGGTGGTAAACAAAATTTAAATTAAGTCATCTGACATCTTTTTTTTTTTAACCACAGAAAGCTATTAACATAATCACTAAATATTTCTTTCTATTTTAAATAAAATATGCAATGTTTATTTGTACATCAACTTGAAGCTTCTAGTAGAGACCGACCGAAAGTGATTTTCTGATTTCGGCCGAAGCCGAAAATAGGCCGAAAGTTTAAAATGACTTACGGCCGAAACCGAAAAAAGGTCGAAATTTTAAAAATGACTTTCGGCCGAAACCGAAAAAAGGCCGAAGATTAAAAATGAATTTCGGCCGAAACCGAAGCCGAAACCGAAAATGAAATATTAAGATATTTTGAAATTCTTTCCCGCATACATTCTGAATACATCGAAAATGATGTGGGGAAAGTATAAATATTTACAATCTTTTATTAAAAAAATGAGATAATCGTAAATATTAATAAATAAACATCTAATATAGGGGTCTCAAACTCGCGGCCCGCGAGCCATATGTGACCCGCAAGACTATATTTTGCGGCCCGCAGAAAAGTTTAGTGTAAATGCGCCGGCCCGTTTCCCCCATTCTCATATCTATAACGTGACTCTCCGCGACGGTTTCAGTCGAATATCACCGACTAGTCTAATTCTGACTTTTTAAAAAAAAATATTTCTACATATTTTTGTATGCCAGGTCTCTGGCAACAGTGAGTAGTTCTTGAGAACCCTTAATGATTTTATTGTTATTTATAAAGGTTGAGCAGATTGTAACAATTGTAATCGCTTTTTTGTGGATAACTTGATGCGGCCCACTCTCATTCAGACACTACCTCCTGCCCCCCCCCCCCCCCCCCCTTTCCGATGATTTGAAATTGAGATCCTTGGTCTAATGAATACTTTGGATTTTACCATTTTATTATAAAAGTAATTTAAATTGCTTTACAATTTTTTTTAAAAAATTAGTACGGTAGAAGAAAATTAAGCAAAACTTGGGGGGGGGGGGGGAATTAATGCAAAATATTATTTTTTTAAACAGGGTCTCTAAAAAAATGTGGTTCTAAAAGATCGCTTAATTTGTTTTTAAAGATCGTTTAGTTGGTTGTTATTGATCGTTTAGTTTGTTGTTAAAGATCGGTGAGTTTGTTTATAAAGATCACTTAGTTTGTTTTTAAAGATCGTTTAGTTTGTTGTTAATGATCGTTTAGTTTGTTGTTAAAGATCGTTTAGTTTATTGTTAAAGATCATTTAGTGTGTTGTTAAAGATCGTTTAGTTTGTTGTTAAAGACCGTTTAGTTTTTTGTTAAAGATCGCTTAGTTTGTTATTAAAGATCGCTTAGTTTGTTGTTAAAGATCGTTTAGTTTGTTGTTAAAGATCAGTTAGTTTGTTGTTAAAGATCGCTTAATTTGTTGTCAAAGATCGGTTAGTTTGTTCTTAAAGATCGCTTAGTTTGTTGTTAAAGATTCTCCAGTTTTTGTTAATGATCGTTTCATTTGTTGTTAAAGATCGTTTAGTTTGTTCATAAAGATCGCCTTGTTTGTTGTTAAAGATCGCTTAGTTTGTTCATAAAGATCGCCTGGTTTGTTGTTAAAGATCGCTTAGTTTGTTCTTAAAGATGTCCAGTTTTGTTAATGATCGTTTCATTTGTTCTTCAAGATCGCTTAGTTTGTTGTTGTAAAGATCGTTTAGTTTGTTGTTAAAGATCGTTTAGTTTGTTTTTGTAAAGATCGTTTAGTTTGTTTTTGTAAAGATCGTTTAGTTTGTTGTTGTAAAGATTGTTTAGTTTGTTGTTAAAGATCGTTTAGTTTGTTGTTAAAGATCGTTTAGTTTATTGTTAAAGATCGTTTAGTTTGTTGTTAAAGATCGTTTAGTTTGTTGTTAAAGATCGTTTAGTGTGTTGTTAAAGATCGCTTATTTTGTTGTTAAAGATTCTCCAGTTTTTGTTTGTTAAAGATCGTTTAGTTTGTTCATAAAGATCGCCTTGGTTGTTGTTAAAGATCGCTTAGTTTGTTCATAAAGATCGCCTGGTTTGTTGTTAAAGATCGCTTAGTTTGTTCTTAAAGATGTCCAGTTTTGTTAATGATCGTTTCATTTGTTCTTCAAGATCGCTTAGTTTGTTGTTGTAAAGATCGTTTAGTTTGTTGTTAAAGATCGTTTAGTTTGTTTTTGTAAAGATCGTTTAGTTTGTTTTTGTAAAGATCGTTTAGTTTGTTGTTGTAAAGATTGTTTAGTTTGTTGTTAAAGATCGTTTAGTTTGTTGTTAAAGATCGTTTAGTTTATTGTTAAAGATCGTTTAGTTTGTTGTTGTAAAGATCGTTTAGTTTGTTGTTAAAGATCGTTTAGTTTGTTGTTAAAGATCGTTTAGTTTATTGTTAAAGATCGTTTAGTTTGTTGTTAAAGATCGTTTAGTTTGTTGTTAAAGATCGCTTAGTTTGTTGTTAAAGATTCTCCAGTTTTTGTTAATGATCGTTTCATTTGTTGTTAAAGATCGTTTAGTTTGTTCATAAAGATCGCCTTGTTTGTTGTTAAAGATCGCTTAGTTTGTTCATAAAGATCGCCTGGTTTGTTGTTAAAGATCGCTTAGTTTGTTCTTAAAGATCTCTAGTTTTGTTAATGATCGTTTCATTTGTTCTTCAAGATCGCTTAGTTTGTTGTTGTAAAGATCGTTTAGTTTGTTGTTAAAGATCGTTTAGTTTGTTGTTAAAGATCGTTTAGTTTGTTTTTGTAAAGATCGTTTAGTTTGTTGTTGTAAAGATCGTTTAGTTTGTTGTTAAAGATCGTTTAGTTTGTTGTTAAAGATCGTTTAGTTTGTTGTTAAAGATCGTTTAGTTTGTTGTTAAAGATCGTTTAGTTTATTGTTAAAGATCGCTTAGTTTGTTGTTAAAGATTCTCCAGTTTTTGTTAATGATCGTTTCATTTGTTGTTAAAGATCGTTTAGTTTGTTCATAAAGATCGCCTTGTTTGTTGTTAAAGATCGCTTAGTTTGTTCATAAAGATCGCCTGGTTTGTTGTTAAAGATCGCTTAGTTTGTTCTTAAAGATGTCCAGTTTTGTTAATGATCGTTTCATTTGTTCTTCAAGATCGCTTAGTTTGTTGTTGTAAAGATCGCTAAGTTTGTAGTCAAGGATCGGTTAGTTTGTTCTTAAAGATCGCTTAGTTTGTTTAAAGATCGCTTAGTTTGTTTTAAAGATCGTTTAGTTTGTTCTTAAATGTCCCTTGTTTGTTGTTAAATATCGTTTAGTTTGTTTTCAAAGATCGCTTAATTTGTTCTTAAATGTCCCTAAGTTTGTTGTTAAATATCGCTTTCGCTGAGTATGACCGAAAACCTGAGTCACTTTCGGCCGGATGGCCGAAAGTCTAAGTCAATTTCGGCCGAAACCGAAGAAAACCCGAAAGTTAACTTTTCTCTTTCGGCCGAAACCGAAATTAAGCCGAAAGTTAACTTTTCAGTTTCGGCCGAAACCGAAACTTGGCCGAAAGTGATAAAATGGCCACTTTCGGCGCCGAAACCGAAGCCGAAATTCGGTCGGTCTCTAGCTTCTAGTTTTTAACTTGAAGTATGACACCACGGCTCGACAGACCAGATAGACATGTAAGTTCCTAAGAATGCTGTACAGTAATCCAGCAAAGGAAATGATAAAACCTTCTCTTTGAATATAACTCTTATTTAAATCATTGTTTTACCATTCTGGCTTTTTTGCCTATTTTTAAATTTCCTTTGCAGAAAAACACATTCCAGGGGCTGTCCCAAGAAGCTTTGCAAGCCTGTATTGTCTCATTAAGGAATGCCAAAGATGGGATTGTCAAGCGAAAGGTGACTATGACATTGCTGTAACGTCCATCTCTCAAGGCAATCAGTGTGTTATTACTGTGTTATGTGGTTATTAAGTCGACTGTAATGGACAGAATGCAAAAGCCTAATAACATATAATTGTTTTGTCCTTCGCATGCAAAGATGACCAAGGCTTTGAATTGAGGGGTGGCCTTGACTTGGTTGACTTGAGCTGTATTTTATTTAAAGTGAGGGCCAGTTGCTCAATTCTTCAGCCTCACTGTCTCTGTCTTATTGTTCCAATGGCATTCTTGGTCAAGGCGACTGGAAATAAACCAGGACACAGTAGATGACCAGCAGTGTTTCGTGTGTCTTGCTGTGCTCTTTACATGTTCCACATCTCAGGAGTTTTCCAAATTTTCATTGCGTCAAAGTAATACCGCCTTCGGGACTCCATCTCTGGGTTTGATTGGAATGCATTAAATAGACTGTAATGAATGCAAAACCCTAATAATGTCTATTTGAAAAAAGCACTTACCCATAAATGATCTAGAACAGTGTTTCCCAACCTTTTGTGTAGTCTGAACCCCTACAAATTGTTTGACTAAGTCTCACACCCCTTACAAAAGATACAATGCATTTTAAAATTGTGTTAATGAAAATATTTTTAAAAATTTATATATATTATGAGGTAAATTAAAAATCAATGACTTCTGATTTTATGTTTTCCTGGCATCCCCTGAAATGCCTCCTCCCATCCCCTGAAAAGCCTCCTTGCACTTTCTAAATTGCCTCCTTCCACCCCCTGAAAAGCCTCCTCGCACCCCCAGAGGCCCAAGCACCATACCTAAGTTGGAAAACCCTGATTTTATGGATCCAGAGGTACATACAATGTATTCTGACCAACAAGCCGTATTATCTGTTGATGACCATTACCTACAGTCTTCCCTGTTTAAGCCTTACCTCTTTAGCGCTAACAATAGTAACTCTGATTTTTTAAATAATTTATTTCTTACAGCAAAGCAGCCTGGATGGAGAGCTCTTCCTTATCAAACACTTGCTCATCCTAAGAGAGCAGATCGCCCCATTTCAGGCTGATTTCTCTATAAGAGAGACTCATCTAGACTTTAGCAAATTCAGAGGTAAGTGGTAAAAATTGTTTTATTTAGATGACCTGACATTTGTGAGATTTTTTTTGTCTTTATGTTAACTCAATGTCTCTATGAAGCATGTACAGAGTCTTTTTTTTCAAGTTCTGCATAAGGGCTCTTAACAAGTGGCTCTAATCCCTTGAGGGGTCATGTGTCATTTTCTGGGGGTCTATGAGTGGGACAAAAACTAAATGCTAATGTCTATGATTCATAAGCGGCACCTATCAACCAGGGTTGGTGTTGATGGTGCAGATTATTTTTAAAAAATGTATACTATAATTAGATCACAGTGCATGGTGTCACAATCGATGTTTAAAAAAAAAAAGAAAAAAATTAGCATTGTGTAAATCTGATTGAAAAATTCTACCAGTGGAACATTCTCCACATGCATGTGGTTTATTTCTAATTTGAAGTTCACTGCAGTTGGCATATTGAAATCACCTTAAAACTTTTGCTTTTTAGTTTGCGACATGTGATGGCTTTAGAATACTTGTCAGATTTGGTGCAAAATTTTAAGATGTGGTTTCATGGTACAACGAGCTTTGCGTTCGGTTTTCCTTTCTCATCTTTTTTTTGTTTTATTGAATAACAAAAATTCAATGTACATTTCTTTTAACTTTTTAAACACAAGATATATCTTTAATTCAACTAATTTTTTAAAAATATTTTTTTTTTGCTATTAATTTATAAAAAAGATAACTGAAAATGAATAAATTCAACTGCATAAATTAATCATAGAAAGTTATGGGTAATTATTTTGACACATTTTTAAACAAGTTAGTAATAATAAAACTGGTACTGATTCCCTTCCCTCACTCCAACCCACCTCCTCTCCACAATAATTTTACCTTAGGTAAAAAAAACAACATACTGTGTTGAGATTTTGAAATTTTTAATTTTTTTTTTTTAAATTTAATAATAAACACAGCTTACTTAATTTTTTTTTTAAAATCTAAATTGAGGGAAGGGCAGGTAGAGAGAGACATATTTCTAGAGCAAAGCTTATGAAATTAATCCAATTTTTTTTTTGTTTTCATTTGAATCCATGAACTTGAACCTTTCAAATACATTGACAGTGTCAAGTTACATACTACTTGAAGCTGTGCTGTGGGCTGTTACCATAAACTATTTGTGGTGGTGCTTATTTCCCTGCCTTTAAACCTGAATGTAAAGTGTCAAACATTTGTATTGGTGACATTATCACTTCCCTTCAGACCATTACAAAAAATTACCTTGTTCTGTGCTCAAATACAATCATATTCTTTTAACACTGCCATTTTTTTTCCTATTTGAAATTATGCACTCATTCACACTTGGAGCTTTTCACCCAGCCACTTCTTCAGTTTTTTGCTGTTTTATCATCGCTGAATTCCTGCATGTTGATAATCTGTTTTGTAAAAAGCAATTTTTCCCCCATTTTCTTTTATTATTTTGTTTACCTTCACTGCATCCAGTGTGCATCAAATAAATCTTCAATTAATTTAATAATTTATTTCTTTAAAGATTTGACAAAGTAAGAAATGTGCGGTAAACTTTTTAAAGGCTCTTATTTCTAAAAAAAAAAAAAATTCTGCTTTTAGAAATACCCTGGCAAACGTACCTAAATAAGTTTTTCTGCTCTGGGATTTTTACTTCCTTTATTTTAAAAGTTTGAAGAATTGGGAACAACAACAAAAATTGACACCTCTTCTTAAGCAGGTTAATAAATGTGGTGCTTAATTTGTCGTTTTTCTTTCAAGGTTTTGTTCAGTGCTTCTTCTGGCTGTGTTTTTTTGTTGTTGTGATCTGGCCGAGCTCCTTCAGTAGGAGTGTGTGGAAAGTGTGAAAGATAAGAAAACCAACAGAGATTATCTGAACGGAAATTTTCTCATGCAGCTTTTTAGAGACATTATAATTTTCTAATTTCACTATTAATTTTATAGAATTTTACTTTTGTTTAAATTTACATTGTTTAAGTTTTATTATCCCCAAAGTTTTAACCCAGGTGTTTTTTTTTGGTGTTACTGCCGCAGAATTCTTTTTCTCTACTGGGAACCTCTTAAAATAAGAACTGATAACATATTCAGTGGCCTACATTTATGGGACATTAAAATGTTAAATATTTTCCTTAAGGCTAAAAAAAAAAATGTTGTGTTAACAGTATTCATATTATTTATTACCGTTGGCATAGTAGCTAACTCTAGGATGGTATTTAATCACAACTGATAACTGCTATAGTTACAAGTGTGTTGTTAAAATTGTAAAAAAATTTAAATTCTACTGTAGCTCCTCATTAAAACTTTATTAAATTCTCAGACCAGGAATATAGTAATAGTTTAGTGTAACTTATATAATTTTATTATAGTGTTATTTATTTGAGTTATGCGTATGGAAGATTTGCAAACTCCATTGTTGAGGTCACCCTAGGATGGTTGTTCATTAGAGCATATCTGCTAAAAATGTTTGGTCAGACAGCTGCGCCTGTCATTTGCCAAACCACCTTCACTTCAGTTAACTAGTCCGTGTGAAGAAGTGAGAGACTATAATATCCAACAAGTAAGCATCTGACATCAAAGGTTAGATGAACACAAGACAGCAAATTCTGCAACATTTATTTGTTTCAGATATAGATGACAAAAATTTATCAGACAGAAAAGTCTTATTAACTTATTTAATATACAAATGATAGTGATAATTTAATTATTTAACCCTTGACTAATTGATGCATTTGCACTAATTTGAGCAGCAGTTAGTGGATTTAGGATATCCAATAAATTTAAGCAATAAGAGGTTTCCAGTAATTTATTTTTTGTTGATGATGGCTCCCCACAGATCTGACCGGGATTAGAGATGGTCAACTTGGCTTTCATTCGCTTGTAGGTACGGTTCTATGTCTGTGTGCACGCTGTATCAGGAAAACACTCACACGATCAAGTGTGGCAATACGTGGCCTGTGTGGGTGGGGGGCGAAATGTGTTGTAGTTGTTGATATGAACAATTTCTTTACATAAATCTTTAATTTTTCCTGTTAAGGAAAAGTTATTGTTTCCTGCTTCTAAATTCTATTTCATTACTGCCAGAAATAGATCTTAATTAATTTTTGTTGTGTGTCCTAATGCTATGTGCTTATATGGTCCAGCAGAGATGGTTAGCATGTGCTAACAATTTTCTTAAAGGTGGCCAATATTTAAATTTTTCAAGAGATTTAAGTATGCAGTATGTCAGTCTTTTTCCTTGGCAGGCAGACATAATTTTTTACCTAATATAAAAGAAAATTCAAATGTATAGTTCAGAATGTCTGCTCACTCACTGCAAAAAAATGACAACTGATAGTCCAGGTTGAACTAGAGCAAGGCCAAATTTAGTTTGATTCATTTGTTAGCAAAGCTTCAGAGGTGGTCATGACTAATTTTTTTTGAACGAAATAACCGATGTATCGGGGCATTTTTTTATCCTAACATGAATATCATTTTACTTTTCTTGTGTGTTGGCATGGCACATTTGTTAGAATGACACAAAATCTGAAACTCTCTACTTTGGAGTAATTAAGTTGAGTACACTTTGGAGTCATACAATTAATTAGCAAACTATTGTCATCACAGTGCACCATTAGCTCCATACCAAAGGCTCACTTAAATCCTTTTGTAAGCCAAAAAGTGATTGGTCATTCTAAGAATTGATACACTTAAATGTGAAGTAAACATATAGATAGCTCACTGGGACTCTGTTTAAGCTAAGATATATTTAATAAGAAGTTTGCTTCCATTTTAAAATATTTATTTAGGACTATAGGTTAGACCTGTCTTAATGAGTTAACTTTCACTTTGCTTACATCCCTTATTCCTAGTATTCCATGTTAACCCTTCTCACCTCAAGCTGAGCTTTTGCTTCATCAAGGTTTTATTCTATATGTTAAGCTTACCATTAAACTCATTTCATCCATTGTATTTGTTACTGATCAATGCCTCAGAGCTGCTAGTACACTTTCATTTATTTATTCTTTCAAATATTTTAACTATAAATTTTAGAATACTGATTAGTTCAACAACAAAAAATAATAATAATGATATATTTTTCAATTCACTGCCTTTTGCTCTGTAGAATGTATTATAAATATTATAAATAGCAAATTTTATAATAATAATTATTTTAAAAAATTTGCTCTTATATTATGTTTGCCAAGTGCAACTTTATAGCATTCCTCCATGGGTCAAATATAGCTATACATAACTTAAATAATTCTAAGACAGATATTTTACTGTAAAATTACCTTACTGCACCTGTTAGTTCCATTTTACTGATCCATTTTTGTATACACTTCGCTTCATGTATTTTATTGATGCAATGCGTTTTTGAAATTTTTTGCTGTGAAAAAAATCAGTTTTGTAACAAAGTTTTACAAGTTTCTTATAAAAGTGTTAGGATTTTTTCAGCTTTGTGCTGATGAGAATAAGAAATACTTGAAATAATTTTCTCTGTCAAGCCTCGTGAAATTTTTACTATTTCTTTTTATATAATAAAGAACGTGTGCCTCAGTGAGGCCCGGGTGTCGGCTGGTCAGCATTATTGTGTACACTGAAAACATACCTGTTTACCCTCAAACTCTTAAAATGCTACAATATCATCACAAAATCGTTCAATACATTATCTTAATAGTAAAAAATGTAAACATACAGATACATCTGTATATGTAATGTATACACCTCGGGTCTGCTGAAATAAGACTTTGTTGTTGAATGTTTCATAGAGAGGGTTAGAGTTTGGTTCTCAGTAAAGATTACCCAGAATGCATTTTGTATATAGGGTAAGGAAGAAATAAAAAGACAAGGAAAGCCATTATGTGCTATACAAACTATCATTTATAATACATGTCACCATATGCCTCACATGTCATCATATATCATACATGTCATATGTCATACATGTCATGATACATGCCATCTTCCATCTTGGTAAGAAACAAATGTACAAAATGCAAGGCCCAAATCTCAAAGTTTAGAGTTTAGACACTCCACTCAAGGCCCCACTCCTAACACTCTCACTAGTCAACAGCACCGGCCAATACTAAATGCTGCCTAGTTGTTTGATATTAACGTTTCTAAAGGATTAGTTCATTAGATACCATATGACCAAGTGCTCAATGCTTGATTTTAATAACAAAATGCAAAATTGACTTAGATATTACTGACTAATCTGAAAGCCCTGAAAGTATGTTTAGAATTTCAGGATTTCATAGCATTAGGTTTCCATCCCTAAGCCATAAGACATCCTTTATCATCAGCCATCAGCACACCCACAGCCTAGTTCACAGTTAGCATATATATTAGGATGAAGTTGGTCATAGTCGATTTTGTCTGATGAACTATATATATATTTATATGGTATAAAATGTACATTTATATATATATATATTTATTTATATATAAAATGTACATGTATGTAATAAATATATATATGGTATAAAATACATTTATATATCTATATTTATAGATATACAGATATTTATACATAAAATGTACATGTATATATAATATATATAGTTTATATATATATATATATATATATGTATATGTATATTATCTCTGGTTCTAATGGTATATCCACACATCTTGAGATATTATACTAGAGCTGCTAGCAGTGCAGGTGCACACTGGTCGGCAAACATTGTTGAATGCTGATTGCCTGCTTGTCATTCTGTAAATTAGGTTTAGATACATTTGTAAACCATATCTTAGCTGAACAAAAGTTAACTGTTGACCTAATGGACTTAGAAGTTTGATTGTTTTTGCCGGTCCATCACGGGGCGATGCACTTACCATTGGTTCTCTAAACTTTCTTTCTGTTCAGATGCTGCCTATTCACTGTTCAACAAGAAGTCTCAGCTGTTTTCGTTCACCAGTAACAATTCTCTGCTCCAGTTCATCATTGAGGTAACTAGGGCCAGCAGTAGCTGGGCATGGGAGGGTCCGAGGGTCAATATGTGTAACATGGGAGGGTCCTAGGGTCAATATGTGTAACAAATGAAATTTTTGATCTGTCAACATGTGTGGCTACCATTGTGTGTGGCTACCATTGTGTGTGGCTACCAATATATGTGGCTGCCAACATTTGTAGCTACCAATATATGTGGCTGCCAACATGTGTAGCTATTATTGTGTGTAGCTACCAATGTTTCACCACTGGCATGTGTAGCTACCAACATGTGTGGCTACCATTGCTACCATTGGGTGTAGCGTCTACGATTAGCAAAACTTATTCTCATTATTTTACTGGACCCCAATTCTAAAAAAAATAATATTTCTTAGGCAAGTAAAAGATCTGGGCACTGGATCTTCTTGGAGTAGAACACTATTCAATGTGAAAAATTTGTAAAAATTAAATCAGCTAATGAAAGCAAAAACTTGAAACGTATCCCCACTATAACAATTGAATCAATAAATATTTGATATTGGCAATTCCTTTGTACCATGGCCACCCACTTCCTTTGCACCATGGCCACCCACTTCCTTTGTACCATGGCCACCCATAATTCAAAAG
This sequence comes from Lymnaea stagnalis, assembly GCA_964033795.1. Lineage (NCBI taxonomy): Eukaryota > Metazoa > Mollusca > Gastropoda > Lymnaeidae > Lymnaea > Lymnaea stagnalis. The sequence continues at coordinate 938,916 of CAXITT010000212.1, read as the reverse complement.
ACTATTTCCAATGCAGGGAACACCACAAGTAACAGAGCTTTTTGTAGACTCCAAGCGTGATGTAGACCAGCAGTTAAAAACCAGCTGTGAAGATTTTATCCACCATGTCACAGACCTGTTTGTTGCACCCTTACAATCATTTATGACTAGAGTAAGTTAGCCAATAGATCTGTCTTTCAATCATTCATGACTAGAGTAAGTTAGCCAATAGATATGTCTTTCAATCATTTATGACTAGAGTAAGTTGGCAAATAGATCTGTCTTACAATCATTTATGACTAGAGTAAGTTAGCAAATAGATCTGTCTTACAATCATTTATGACTAGAGTAAGTTAGCAAATAGATCTGTCTTACAATCATTTATGACTAGAGTAAGTTAGCCAATAGATCTGTCTTACAATCATTTATGACTAGAGTAAGTTAGCAAATAGATCTGTCTTACAATCATTTATGACTAGAGTAAGTTAGCAAATAGATCATTATTTAAATCCTTTATACTAACTTGGCATTTGTTCTTGTGTTTCTGGCTGGGTGGCAGAAGCTTCCTGTCAACCTATCTAGCTGAAACTTGGCACATATAGTCGCTATGCTAATTCTTACATTCACTTCCAACAGGCACAGATTATCACCAGCATGAAGAAAGAGGACATTGGCAGTAAAGTGACCTTAAAGCAGCAGCCCTTTGCCACCCCCGAAAAAGTTCACGATGTTGTAGCTGAAACCTACAGAAATATCAAGACCAAGCTCCCCATAGTCCAGCGTAGCATGTCCCTCTACCTTGCTAACAAAGACACGGAGGCCATTTTATTCAGGCCTATCAAAGTAAGAAATGGAGACAGGTTCATCTTTTTAAAAAAAACAAAAACTTGGGCCTTTGAATTAAAACTTAATGATATTTTTCCTTTAACTTGATACTTTCTTGTTGCATGCTCTGTTATACTAAATGTTTTCCCAATGAAAAATCTGCATTCAGTTGATGTTACTAACCTGCAATGTTAATTCATTATCAAGCAGCAAATCGTTGAACAGTTGTAAGAAAGACAGTGGAAGGTTTTATGCTCACAATCATTAGTAAAATTGTAGAAATGTGTGAAGTGACAAAACTTGACAATACAAACCAGAGAAGTTTAAAGCCATTTGTGATTATCAAGGGTCTTTCAATTGTCTTTATGTATTTAAGCAGTGCTTCCCGTTGTTTTTACTCAAGAGCCCATTATAATATCAATTTCTATGGGAGAGCCTCTTAGGCCTACCCCATGTCTTACAATTTGGTTGGTGTTATTTCATTACCTGGAGCGGCCTCAGAGCCCCTCAGAAGTGAAGGGCTCTGTGGAACACAGGTTAGGAACCACTGCTTGAGAGGAACAACATGATAATGCCTTATCTTGTGACCAAACCTGTCAATGTCTTATCTTGTGATCAAACCTGTCAATGTCTTATCTTTTGACCAAACCTGTCAAGGTCTTATCTTTTGACCATACCTGTCAATGTCTTATCTTGTGACCAAACCTGTCAATGTCTTATCTTTTGACCCAAACCTTTCAATGTCTTATCTTTGCATACAGGTAAATGTCCAGCAGAGTTTCCAGAAATTTCAAGAGCTCCTGACACAGGAGTATTCAGAAGAGGACATCCTGATCATTGCCTGTCCCAGTGCCGAACAGGTTGGTGGGCAACTTTATTATTGTTTTTAAACTGGTCCTTTATCTTTGATAACCTGAGAAACCCTGATATAATGAACTTAAGGTTTGATGCATCAATTAAAAAGTATTTCTACTCTGTCGCACTTAAACCACATTTCTCATTAAATGGTTTATATTCTATTTTTTTGTTGTTTTTTTTCTCTATATTTTGGTTGTGCATTAGTTTGTGATCTATTTCCTCTATTTATGTCTAGAGATGGGAGGAAGTGCATGCCACCACGCCCATTACATCTGTGGTATGCAAGCATGGATTAATGCCAGCCCCCCACCCCCTCTTACACAAATGTGCATTTACAGGCCTGTTTGCTCTTAGGATTTTGGTGTACATTGTACGATTTTGAGGTGTCTTTTATGACTGTACACCAAGACCTATCACAACCACAATTATAAGAAACTGGGTTGAAAATATATACATTCCGGTAGTTTTTCTGATTATAAAATAATAATTAAAAAGTAAATTTTTTATTTTTTGGTTGTTAGTGTTAATCTTCTTTCTACATCCAGCAGTGAGTGGATTGAGAAATACGATGGGTTGGTCTCCCCAACCAATCAATATTAGGTTTGCCCTGAGAGGGGAGGGTGAGGGTGTTGATTTAGGAGATTTTGTTTAAGGGTTTGTGGGGGGGGGGGGGGGTTCTTAAATTTTTAGGTTTTTAAAATTAATAACACTGCCACACTTTTGTAATGGTAGTGGTGTGTTGTTTAGACCCTGCAACAGTGATATTAGTGTAGCGCCTCAGTGACAATATGAGCAAATCCCCACCTTTTTTTGGGGGGGGGCTTATGTTGTAACTTTGTGACATGATTATTTCGTTCTTTCTACATGTTCAATGTTATTAATATCTATAGCAAATACACGTCTGCAAAACAAATTGACCGCAGATTGCAATATAAAAGTGGGTCATCTACTTTTAGGAGTTAACTTTTGTTAGCTTGGCTTAACCCGATCCCTCTAGACACTGAGATGCCAGTTGTTATTGCATACATTATATATACGGTATATTTATTTATTTACTATTAAGATACTGTATTGTACGATTTTGAGATGATGCTGTAAGATTTTAGGAGTTCAAGGGTAAATAGGTCTGCATTTACGATCAAAAACACTGTGCACAATAGATTATTGATAAAACATTTTTGCTTCCTTTCTGCATCTTCATTTAAAAAAATTTTTTTTTTTTGGTTTCATATCTGATAAACTTTCTGTTCAGATTTATTTATGAAGTCTTATGTTTTAATCGGATCCCCAGGTCAATCTTCTGGTGTCCACCAAGATGACGTCTACACCTAGGAAATGAAGGGCCAAACAAAAGTACTGTGGGTGTGAAAGAAAAAGAAAAATTATATACAGGGAAGTAACTGCAGCAACATTTTAATCTTTCATTAATTCCCCTTGAACGTTTTTCATTCAATTAGGAATTTAAAGTTTGAAAACTAGCGCTCGGCAATGTCACATAAAATATCAAAGTTTTTTTTTTCGTGAACTTTGTTGTATCAATAATGTTACAATATAAATTCTGTGATGATGTGTCCAACATTTCTAAGCTTGAATCCTACAACTATATATTAATTTATGAAAAGGTTTCACATCGGAGGGGTAAATTTTTCAATGGGACCACGAGCATTTGTAGAATTTCTACATTGAATGTTACTGATGGACTTAACCATAAACTGGCAAAAATTAGGCAAAGAATTCACTGGAAAGTGGAGCCAGGCAAAGCATAAATAGTTTGAGACTATGATTTACAAAAACAAGTGTTCACATTTGTGAAACTCAGTTATAATTGTTAAAGTCTCTTTTAAATCAAGCTAAAGATGGGTGTAAAAAGTAAATGTGTACATTGGAAATTTTGCGATGATTGTAACAAAAATGTGTATTGTACATTATGATAACTGAGTTATTTTTTTCCCCCTAATTTTCATATTTATTAATTATGTAAATAATGTCACAGATTCTGCTTTCATTAAATTATTTTTTTACTGATTAACATAACTGGCCTGTTGTTGTTTTTTTCGTTTACTGAAATTTTAAACAGTTTCAACTTTGAACGTGAAAAAATTTAAAATACTTTTATATTTATAATTTTGTTTTTTGGTTATTTTACATTAATTGATTAAAACTGAAAAATACTTAGTACATACTTTCTGCTCATATCTAAGACAAAAACTGTCTTTATACTAACAACAAAAATGTTAAAACCTAATCTAAAATAATTATAATTAATTAATAATTAAATTAAATTATTTTTTTTGTTTATATCAAATTATAATGTTTGTGACTATTTTATAAATATCACAAATTGTGGACTGGAAATACTCAAAGTCATTTGGCAGACTGGTCCACAACATCATTTGGCAGACTGGTCCACAACATCATTTGGCAGACTGGTCCACAACATCATTTGGCAGACTGGTCCACAACATCATTTGGCAGACTGGTCCACAACACTGATTAAATTTTAAAACCAATTAAAACCATTTGAACCAATATGCCAGAAGAACTCAAACACCATCTTATTTTAGTTAATGTATCTGCATTTTGTAACTCCATCTAAATAGGGGGCCATAACTCCATCTAATCAAGGGCCATAACTCCATCTAATTAAGGGCCATCCATAAATGATAGCACACTTTTTAATTTCCATTTTTTTTATCTACCACAAAGTATAAAAATTTGTAACACAAGTTAGACACTTTTTATCACAACTATTCACAAATTCATGACAATTGCACCCCCCCCCCCAACCCTCTCCCCCCCTAGACCCATCATGTCATTTATGGATGGCCCCTTACCAATCGAATGTTTGATGTCTTGAAAAAAATCAAATATATGAAGTCATATCATCATATTTACCCAGTATGTTTGTTGATATTCTCCCAGTATGTTTGTTGATACTCTCCCAGGTTTGCTGATATTCTCCCAGTATGTTTGTTGATACTCTCCCAGTAAGTTTGCTGATATTCTCACAGTATGTTTGCTGATATTCTCCCAGTATGTATGCTGATATTCTCCCAGTATGTTTGCTGATATTCTCCCAGTATGTTTGCTGATATTCTCCCAGTATGTTTGCTGATATTCTCCCAGTATGTTTGCTGATATTCTCCCAGTATGTATGCTGATATTCTCCCAGTATGTTTGCTGATATTCTCCCAGTATGTTTGCTGATATTCTCCCAGTATGTTTGCTGATATTCTCCCAGTATGTTTGCTGATATTCTCCCAGTATGTATGCTGATATTCTCCCAGTATGTTTGCTGATATTCTCCCAGTATGTTTGCTGATATTCTCCCAGTATGTTTGCTGATATTCTCCCAGTATGTTTGCTGATATTCTCCCAGTATGTTTGCTGATATTCTCCCAGTATGTTTGCTGATATTCTCCCAGTATGTTTGCTGATATTCTCCCAGTATGTTTGCTGATATTCTCCCAGTATGTTTGCTGATATTCTCCCAGTATGTTTGCTGATATGAGTTGGAATTCATACTTGATGAAAAATACCATTGAACTTTTAGTTTGCCTTCATTTGTTTCTTTCCCTTTGCTCGTTGGTTCGTTCAATGCAATGTTAAGTTATGTTAATTACTTTATATGATCTTGCTCTAAGCTGTATTAAGGTGTATTTATAAAATAAAAATGAGGGATAACTATGACATTGTTTTCTTACTTTTTGAAATTCATAACTGTTCCTTCATGTGTTACATTTAACTACCATATGTTCATGTCTGAATATCAAGAAACTGTAAAACAGTGGTGGCAGCCATGACATCACCATTGTAGTTATATAACAGTGGGGGCAGCCATGACATCACCATTGTAGCTATATAACAGTGGTGGCAGCCATGACATCACCATTGTAGCTATAGAACAGTGGTGGCAGCCATGACATCACCATTGTAGCTATAGAACTGTGGTGGCAGCCATGACATCACCATTGTAGCTATAGAACAGTTGTGGCAGCCATGACATCCCCATTGTAGCTATAGAACAATGGTGGCAGCCATGACATCAACATTGTCACTATAGTTATAAAACAGTGGTGGCCGCCATGACATCTCCATTGTAGATATAGAACAGTGGTGGCAGCCATGACATCACCATTGTAGCTATAGAACTGTGGTGGCAGCCATGACATCACCATTGTAGCTATTGAACAGTTGTGGCAGCCATCTCATCCCCATTGTAGCTATAGAACAATGGTGGCAGCCATGACATCACCATTGTAACTATAGAACAGTTGTGGCAGCCATGACATCACCATTGTAGCTATAGAACAGTTGTGGCAGCCATGACATCACCATTGTAGCTATAGCACATCGGTGGCAGCTATGACACCTATGATCCCAGATAACATCCATGACATAAGATAATTGCTTGAGAGATCCAAATGAATGGAAGTTTTGTGTGATTGCATTGTTAATGTAAAATTTCATAAAAATAACTGTAAACACACACAGGCAATAAACAAGTTTTGTCCCCCCAAAACTTGTAGGTTTGGTGGACACCTTCCCCACAGCACCAGGGCCACAGCACTAGGGCCACAGCACCAGGTCTACAGCACCAAGGACCTGGGTGCCAGATTAAGGAATTATTTTTTACCTTTTGATTTGACCATAAATATGTCATAACATTTTGTAATCAGTGATCAGCCAACGCTAGAGGACGCTCTTAGCCCTGAAAGTTTAATGCTATCCGTCACCAGTTTTTTATGTTTTTATCGTTATTGAATTGTTATGGCTGTTGAAATGTGTCTGACAATGGTCCAGTTTTTTGTCACACGTACGCACCAGCAGTGTAAGGCTCGTGGACTGTGGTCCGCAGGGCCACCACTTTGGGAAACACTGGTTTAAAAAAATCTAAGGTTACGATACGATCACGCAAGCATTTGAACTAGGTCCTTGTGCCCTCATTTAAGAAACCTCTGATTTATAAAAAAAAAAAAAAGACAAAAAAAAAGACACGAATTTGAAGGGGAAAAGTTTTTTTTTTTTTTCCGTTGTTGACAGTTTGAATAAAACAAGACATGCACATAAGAAACGGGACATTAGTGTACAGGTAAAGTGTGAACTGGATGCATCGAATTACCTGTATCACACCCTTTGCCTGTAACAGATATACAATACAGACAAGTGCACGGGACAACAAGACATTGATATGCTTAACACAGTCTTGTCATTATAGCCGGCACCTGCCATAATAAACAGTCCGTCTGTGTATCAATGAAACTCTAACCAACAACCTGTCTGTGTATCAATGAAACTCTAACCAATAACCAGTCTGTGTATCAATGAAACTCTAACCAACAACCAGTCTATGTGTCAATGAAAATCTCACCAATAACCAGTACCGGGTATGTGTATCAATGAAATCCTAACCACTAACCAGTCTGTGTATTAATGAAAATCGCACCAGTAGCCAGGCTGTGTATCAATGAAACTCTCACCAATAACCAGTCTGTGTATCAATGTTACTCTAACCAATAATTGGGCTCTGAAGTCACGGAGGGTAGACCTGGGGTTGAACAGACATTGGGAGGGGATTTGGGCTCTGAAGTCACGGAGGGTAGACCTGGTGTTGAACAGACATTGGGAGGGGATTTGGGCTCTGAAGTCACGGAGGGTAGACCTGGGGTTGAACAGACATTGGGAGGGGATTTGGGCTCTGAAGTCACGACATAATTTATTGTTTGTTTCTATTTTTTTATTAACGATATTTTTGAAATATTTTTTTTTTTTCGTTTATTTATTTTTATTTTTTTTCCCGTTCGGTTTTCTTTGTATTATTTATGGAATATCGCTTCTCGCAAATTGAACTCTACCGGTTACATCAGAGGTTCCCAGACTTCTTTTTTTTTTTCATTTTTTTAGTCCCCAGTTTTATTACTTTTATAATAACAAAATGACCGGTGACACCATTTCCTTAAGGAAATGCAGTGAGCCACAACGCAGACATTCTTTAAACATCACTACGGCAAAAGAAAACACATCGAAAAGAGGTGTTTCAAACGAGATCAAATTTACAGTTATTTAAACTTTGTCAATACACAGATGAAAAAACAAAAGAAATAAAAAAATAAAAATTTAAATCCTATTTATTTATCTCTAATTTTGTTTGAATCATCCGGCGACCCCCGCGGAAATCCATCCGCGACCCAACTAGCAGGGGTCACGACCCAATTAGCAGGTGTCACGACCCAATTAGCAGGGGTCACGACCCAATTAGCAGGGGTCACGACCCAATTAGCAGGTGTCACGACCCAATTAGCAGGTGTCACGACCCAATTAGCAGGGGTCACGACCCAATTAGCAGGGGTCACGACCCAAATAGCAGGGGTCACGACCCAATTAGCAGGGTCACGACCCAAATAGCAGGGGTCACGACCCAATTAGCAGGGGTCACGACCCAATTAGCAGGGGTCACGACCCAATTAGCAGGGGTCACGACCCAATTAGCAGGGGTCACGACCCATAGGTTCAAAATCAGACTTACACATTTGGCGTGTACAGGCACATTCCTCTTGCTGTCCATTCGGATACTCCATTGCAGAGAAGTGTTGTTTTTTTTTTTCATTATATATTTTTACTATTGTTTGTTCGCCGAAGAAGGCTTCTTGCCGATACTTTCGTCGTTCTGTTGCATCCTTTTTTTCCCCGGGTTTTTCCGATACTTTGTTTCGCTCCTTTCATTTTGGCTTATATTGGATGATCCCCTCCTCCTACCCACCCTGACACTGGCGACAATCTTTTACTTTAAGAATAATTGCAAGAAGAAAAGAAAAGTAAGATGAACAAGATGACATTATATATATTTAAGCACGGGTCCCTTCCAACAAGAACAAATGATGTCCTCATTCATGAATGTCCATCAAGGGGACCTTCTTAAAAAAGCCTAACGAGGACAAATTATGCACGTTTAATGGCCGGCTCCGTGTCTCTCACACCTGTTCACGTCTGCTTGTTGGCCTGCCAGTGAAAGTGGGCCAACACTGAAAACAGCGCTCTTTAAAATGTCACCAGAATAAAAGGCGTTGGAGCAATCGGACTTGGGGGGGGGGGGGGGGGGGGGGGACGGCAGTCTGTTGGAGATAATGCCGGAGCATGATTGCATAGGACAGTTCAGTGGGCTTCTCGTATTACACACACACACACATATATATCGATATCAATATATATATATATATAAATCAATATATATATAAAATATATATATCAATATATAAATATATATATATATATATTAAAACGTACACACATGGTCCGATTATTTTTCCGTTAGACGGACCGACAGAAGAATGCACATGCTTTCTAGGGGAGTCCGGAAACCAAATTATAGAAATGTGTTATTGCCGATCCTCTTACATAGTTTCCGTGGCTCCGGTCGTGGACCAGCGTCTTGTGGCTCGGATTGCGGGTGTCTGGGGGTAACACGGATTTATTTATGTGTTTTCTTTAAATCCATAGTTAATTTAGCTTTTTTTTTGTTTTTGTTTTTTAAATTTTCCGGTCCACCTTTTGGAGGGATTTTTTTTTTTTTTGTCTTCTTTATCCCCTTTGATCATTAACGGTCCCGAAAACGGGGCCCCCCATCCTGGCCCTTTCCCCTAGGTCCACCCATCCTGACCGATTTACTCAAGTCCACTCATCCAGGCCCATCCACCCAGGCCCATCCACACAGGAACATCCATCCAGGCCCACCCATCCTGGCCCATCCACCCAGGCCCATCCACACAGGAACATCCATCCAGGCCCACCCATCCTGGCCC
>CAXITT010000212.1:910864-924509 GCA_964033795.1 Lymnaea stagnalis | reverse complement strand
GGGACATTGCGCCTGGTGGGATGGGACATATTGCGCCTGGTGGGATGGGACATGTTGCACCTGGTGGGGTGGGACCTACTGCGCCTGGTGGGATGGGACCTACTGCGCCGGGTGGGATGGGACATATTGCGCCTGGTGGGATGGGACATATTGCGCCTGGTGGGATGGAACATGTTGCGCCTGGTGGGATGGGACATGTTGCGCCTGGTGGGATTGGACATATAGCGCCTGGTGGGATGGAGCCTACTGCGCCTGATAAGACTTACTGCGCCGAATGGGACCTACTGTGCCTGATGGCACCTACTGCGCCTAATGGGATCTCCTGCACCTAATGGAACTTACTGCTCCTGATGGGACCTACTGCGCAATAAATAACTTACTGAATTTAAAGCACAAGTTAGGCGTGGGGTATAGACTGAGTTGTTGGTGCCCGGACAAAGGCAATTAATGCACCTCTTATTTCCATGGACCCCCTTACCCACCACCCATCATCGAACCTATAATCTCCAAGCATATTTGTGATGTCTAAAGTCAAATAAATTCTAAGACAATACAGACATTTTAAGTATCTTAACATTAGATTGATAACAATGTCTTAGTTGTTTCCTTCTTTACTTTGCTTGTGAAATTTTGCCTCTTAGACTTGTGCTGGAAATCAGCGCCCCCCACGCCCCGTTCCCCCCCCCTTCTACCGTTCAACAGTCAACACTGCACTCACTATGCAATTTATTGCGTTACATCCAGCGATTTTAATGACATAGCAGCTACTCGGCCAAGGGAGACATCCACACAAGATGGTCATACGATGCCCGTAAATCTATGACATCATTGTACTAGCAGTAGGAACATCTGTACGGAGATTACCTCATTCGTCTTTCTCTCTATTTTTTTTTTTGTTTTTTTTTTTTTGGGGGGGGGGGGGAAGGGTGGGGTGGAGGGGTTATTGGGCCATCTGAGGATTCCGAGCTTCGATTAAGACATTCTCAAGTCAGCGGACATTACAGCTCCAAGAAAACACACACATTCTGAAAAAAGATCTCCAGAGTCTAAGGAGATCATAGATAAAAGATATAAGTAAGACATTGATAAATATGCAAATCTTTTAAATCAAAATGAGTAATTCTCCATGTAGAAATTCAACAAATAATGTAACTATGACTTTCATTAAGTGACATTCCCGATAACTACGCTAAATGCGTTTGGTGCGTAATATTCTCTTTTGTTTTGCGGGAATACGCTCAATTTAAATTTGATGCATAGCAAATCTGTGGTGTAAAAGGGGGTTGGCGTCAGCATATCATTATAGTTCAGGGGCGTGATAAAATTATGCGTTGATGTACGGTTGTATGGGGCGTAGCACTAATGGGGGTTCTTAAAATGTGCATTACTTGAATGCATGTTTTGTCAAGTAACTTTAGTAGATATGAAGTGCATACTTTGCAGCTGCCGTGCATGGTTTGTCGGGCTACAACTAGTGTTTAACACTGTGGTCCCAATTTAAGCCGTGGGGCGGGGAGGGGGGGGTGTAATTTGATGAGCTTGCTGACAGGATAAGTTGTATGTAATAATGTATGTCAATTTTTTTTTTCAAAAACAACAGAACTTTATACCCTACACTACTATTTGCGAACAATTAAACACAAATCTTGTAATACCAGATTGCATGATACAAGTTTTTTTTCTTTAAAGTTTTCGAAAAGACGCAATAATATTTTCGGCTGATTTGTCTCTTTAGGTCAAACCAGGGTTCCGAGGGTTCGTTGACTGCTTGCCGTCCGAGTGCCCCTTAACCGCTTGCCGTCCGAGTGCCCCTTAACCGCTTGCCGTCCGAGTGCCCCTTAACCGCTTGCCGTCCGAGTGCCCCTTAACCGCTTGCCGCCCGAGTGCCCCTTTACCTCTTGCCGTCCGAGTGCCCCTTAACCGCTTGCCGTCCGAGTGCCCCTTAACCGCTTGCCGTCCGAGTGCCCCTTAACCACTTGCCGCCCGAGTGCCCCTTTACCTCTTAGCGTCCGAGTGCCCCTTTACCGCTTGCCGTCCGAGTGCCCCTTTACCGCTTGCCGTCCGAGTGCCCCTTAACCGCTAGTCGTCCGGACGAGGATGTGCCCTGTATGCATACGGTGGTCAAGTTGAAGTCCGTGTGGCAACTGCGTTTCGTCATTGACCACTTAAAATAAACAAAAAATAAAACTAATTGCATTTGCATCCTTTTTGGGGCTGCACTAGAATTAGCATGCATTTCTTGCATACATATATACATGGAGTTTTTGCTAAATTGATTGTACTGCCACCCAAAATAAATTAATTGTTAAATTTTTTTAAAAAATGCCATATCATTCATTAAAGTCTTTTGGTCTATTTTAAAAAAAAAATCCACTGTGGAATCTTCTGCAGCTGTTTGTATTATTTTTTGCCAACTTAATAATCCCAATGAATGGCTTCACTCTTGCATTTTCGATGATATATTTTTAGTCTCCCTGACATGCATTCTTATAAAATAACACAAACGAAATCTTTAAGTGGGATGGCCTCACGGACTCGAGCGCCTGTTGTTCACAGCGCCGCCCGAGCCGTCGCCTCGTGGACCCGAGGTCTGGAGCGTCTGATGCTCGCAGCACCGCCCGAGCCGTCACAGAGAGGTTAATCCCGCGCGCAGCGTGGTGCCATTGCATCGAAACGAAGCCGAGGGCGGCCTAAATAATAAATTGTTGACCTCCGTCACGCTTGGCCGATTGGGGGGGTCGATAGGTCCAACTTCATTTCTGAAATAGCATCCAAGTAGAGTTGCATGGCAGGGGGTGTGGGCATAAAATACCCTCGCTTGTCTGCTCCTATCATCCCCCTGCTGACGTCACACAAATTGAAGCGAGATACGATTGGGTTATATTATACAGGCACTGTTGTTTTTTTTTTTTGGTGGTGTTTTCTTTATATAATTTTTTTTAAAAATTATTTAGACAACCGCAAAACTTTTTAAATTTACGATCAATTAGAATTGTCACCGAGTCATTGATAATTTACAATTTTATGCAGCACAGTCAAATAATTATTTTTCAAAAAATAAGAGAATTGAAATCATTGTTGAGCTTGTGGTTAAGTTGTGAAATTAATGAGGGTATACATTTGAAAAAGTTGTTTTTTCTGTAAGGTTCTCCGAAGTTGTAAATCTTTTAATCAGATAAGTACTTAAACCTATTTTACATGGACCACTAAAGACTAAGTAAATACAAGGTAATTTCTCGATTCTATTTTTAAAAATTCGAATAACAAGGTAGGGAGCTTGCGATTAGGTTATCATTCTTGTAACAGTCAACGAACTTTGAGAGCTGGTTATCATTCTTACAACAGTCAACAAACTTTGAGAGCTGGTTATCATTCTTGTAGCAGTCAACAAACTTTGAGAGCTGGTTATCATTCTTGTAACATTCAACAAACTTTGAGAGCTGGTTATCATTCTTGTAACGGTCAACAAACTTTGAGAGTTTTCAGAAATTTCTGAAATGTGTCCACGACAATGAAATAAATGAACAGGAAGATAAATGACGAGAATCCGCAAGAGTGTATATGTGAAGACTTTTGTAGGCAACATCTTTGTAACACTATGTGAAGGCTTTGTCATGTAACACTATGTGAAGGCTTTGTCAGGCAACATCTTTGTAACAATATATGGAGACTTTGTAAAATAAATGCAATTATTAAAAAAATAAACTGTTTGCTGAAATGTTGTGTCCTAGTGGACAGCAAGAGGAATGTAACACCTTTGGCCACTGCGAATCCTCCTTACCCACTCCCTCAACTGCAACCCCTCCCCACGTTTCCCTGTTGCGAGCACTTCAACCCTACCTACATCCCCTACCCCCAAAGTTAACATCATCCATTAAAAAAATGTAGCATTAGTGTCATGTGTACGCAAAATTTGCATCGAATCCCAAATGACAGAACGCCGCGTAAATACACTGGAATTTTGTAACAAGATCACGTCTCGTCGGGTCTCCGAGACTAAGGGGAGGCCACGCACATCAAAGCTCCCACCACGTCATTGGCGATGTCTGCCGTGGTCTACCTACAGCCCGAGTCTCGGAGAAGCCTTTGTCCTGGGCAGTCAAGGATCCGGTCCCCATGTTATGGTAATCATCTTGTATGAGACACCCCCATCTCCAGCCCGCCATTTTGGGATGCGCTCCTCCGAACAAGACGCTAACTACAGCATCCAAAATTGCTTTTTGACAAGGGCCGCGGGGGGCCCCGTCCCTGCCCTGAAAAGGCCTCGAGGAACGTTTAGTATTTTCTCGCATTTTCCCTTCAGTTTTGTCCCGCTTTTGGGGCCGCTTTGCGACTTCATTTTTTTTTCTTTCTTTTTCTGGCGCATTGTCCCGTCCGTGTTTTTCTAGGTCTTTGAAGTGTAGCCAGGAGACCTGCGGGATGTAGGGCGACGTCTCCACCGCCATTGCTGGCTGGGGATTGGATTTCCCCCGCGTGAAAACGCGACTGGTCACGCATGAGAGAGCCCGTCAACCAGCGCCCAATGTGCGTGAAGGGGATCAAGCTCTGTCCCCGGGGAGCTCGGCGGCGAGCAGACGAGAAGATAAACAAAAATTACTACGCCGATGTGACCTAATATAGACCTATCATCTCTAATTCAGTTGACGGGGAGAAAATTATGTTTTACTCTTCAGAGGGAATCATTCGGCTCGTTGGCTTGACGCTACATAAAATAGTCCCCCCCAAATTAGAGCGCAGTTGCCACGAGCCGTACAAGGATTTGTACAATATTAAGTTTGTGAAAAATGTACATCATGTTATATGTTTATATTTTTTTATATATTTATTAATTATATGTTTTGATCAATTATAGGCCTATTATATATATATATATATATATATATATATATATATATATATATATATATATATATTATGTATATCATTTTATATTTTTATATTTTTTTATATATTTATTTATTATATATTTTTATCTATTATATGTCTATTATATATATATATATATATATATATATATATATATATATATATATATATATATATGATATTTATTTGAAACCTGGTCAATTAAGCGTGTTTGTAAAATAAACTTTGCATATTATAACCAATTTAATATTATTTTAGAAGGCCGCTGAAGAAATCCTGTGTTAATTCATCAATGCTTTTCAGTGATCAGAAACTACACAAAGCTCAGCATGCCCATCTGCATAGTCGTGCATGCAAATTTTGACTTGTTAACGATTTCCACGTATGGCAGGGGTCTCAAACTCGCGGCCCTCGGCCCATTTACGGCCCGCAAGATGGTATTTTACGGCCCACTACATGAGAGCAAAGTATAGTGCTAGTGCGGCCCGCGCGTTTCCCCCATTCTCACATCTACAATGTGACACTCCGCGACAGTTTTAGTCTAATCTCACCGACTTGTGTTATTCTGATTTTTTATTAAATTTGTCTAGATTTGGACGTTGATTATAATGGTAAAAACAATTTTAAAATCGGACTTAACGTTTTTATTTTATAGCATTTTATGAGACAAACATGGCGGCAAAAGTGCACTTTTGAGAAAATTTTAAAAAGTCAGTTAGTGGCCCACTAAGTGGGTACTGCACAACCATAGTTGTGTACATCGTAGCAACCTCACACAGTATAAAAGAATCCCTATTGAAGTTGCCGCTAGCGTTTACGAGTGAGGGAAATTTCGAGACTTTCAGCTTGGCCCCTTTCAAAATAGTGTTTGTCAAAAAGGCCTTTTTTTAAGATAAAAAAAATCAAAATTCATTCTCCCTACAGTGGTATCTTCCTTCGCACCAATAACTCATAAATATTGCCTGCTCCTGCCTTCTGTTTGAAAATGATTTAGCATTTAAAGCCTTCATGGAAAAGGATGCGGTGGCTGTTCCTGTACTATGTGATCCAAAATCACTCATGGACTTGGCTTTTCTTGTTGAAATTACACAGGAGATGAATGTACTCAACAAGAGGGTACCAGCCCAGGGGTAGCTTTTCAGTGTTGCCTATGACAATGTCAGAGACCCCTGATGTATGGATTCCTTTTTTCCCCACGAAGGTTCATTGCCAAGTTGTTTGAGATCATAAAAAATCCATCATGATTCACAACATACGTAGTCCAGTTTCCGTCAATAACGCAACCAAGTTACTAGTCATTTCAATCCAAAATAATTGTTAATTTCAATCCAAAGTAACTGGTCATTTCAATCAAAAGTAACTGGTCATTTCAATCCAAAGTAATTGGCAATTTCAATTAAAAGTAATTGGTCATTTCATTCCAAAGTAATTGGTCATTTTAATCCAAAGTAACTGGCAATTTCAATGCAAAGTAACTGGTCATTTTAATCCAAAGTAACTGGCCATTTCAATTCAAAGTAACTGGTCATTTCAATCCAGTTTTGGTTGTCCTCTCATAACACTTTTTCTGAAAAGCTTCTATATTGTTTTGATTCGCGTCCACAGGGAAAGGACCTTTAATCTTTTGCTTGGCAATGTCCATGTACCACAAATAGCCGTTTGATACTGTTGTCACTTATATTAACAGAAAAATTTGCTCTGACCGTTGGGCATTGACCTAAAGTCACTACGCTGATGATGTTTTCCATTTCAACTGGCATTTCATCTAAATTGTTTGCAGTTTCAACAGTTTTGGTTTCAACAGTTTTGGTTTCAACGGTTTTGGTTTCAACAGTTTTGGTATCAACAGTTTTGGTATCAAACGCTTCGAAAGTAGTATCAGCACTAGAATCTTCCAATGGCTGTTGCTCTACATTTCCCACATTAATGCTGTGAATCTTGCCGTCCACCTGCTCCACTACAGCTATAACCATCTGCTCCACCTGGTGCACTTCAGCTATAACCATCTGTACCACCTGCTACAGAAAGTACAGACCTTCATAAACACATGCCTTGGAAAGATCCTGAACATCAAATGGCCAAATACCACCACTACTAAAGATCTATTAGAAAGGACTCACCAGGTGCCCATTGATGAAGGCATCATAAAGAGAAGATGGGGGGTGGATAAGGGATACTCTTCGAAAACCCCAAGATAGCATGACCAGACAGTCTCTAACATGGAATTCACAAGGGAAAAAGAAAGAGGAAGGCCAAAGAATTCATGGAGACGCGAGTTAGAGGCAGAAACACAAAATATGGGATACAACTGGAAGCAACTGGAAAAGAAAGCACAGGACCGTGATGAATGGAACATTGTGTGGGCGGCCTATGCCTCAGACGGGGTAGAGCGGCAAGAGAAGAAGAAGAGGGGCAGAATAACGCTCCCTTAGCTGCTGGGTTACGTTACTTTGGAGATGGTGTCGGTGGGTCGTCGAGTTCGCACTCATAATACCCTCCCCCCGGCACTCCCCCAAACGGGCCAAGGCCTCCCCCGAAGCCCCAGACCATGCGAAAGCGCGCCGGAAACTTCCCTCACTGGCCTGAGGGACGTCCGGCAGACCGAGGGCGCTGCGTTTAAAGCATCCGTAGTCCACTCTCCTATGGATCAGGGCGGCTTTACTTTCTCTCCGGAGAGGTGGTGTTGCGCTACCACTCCCCACCGCCCAGGGAGCTGTCCGGTCGGGACGTAGCGGGGACGAAACGGTCGCCTAGGGGCGGCTTTCTCAGGGCCGCGTCTTCTTAATCATTAACAAGGGTTTGGGCGGCCACCCACTGCCTCATACCCATCAACGGCAACAAGTAATCATGTTAGCGCTAAACTTCCGTTGCGTTGGAAGTCATGCGTTTTGCCTGGGATCTTTTAGCTTCAGAAGGACAACTCCCCCCTACTAGTCGGGCACGCCACGAAGAGGCAAGATCCCGTGTAACACCACCGAGAGGCTTGTGGTGCTGGACAAGGATTTTCCAGAGGTCCACCCTTGCCCGCCCGCTGCTGGGTTACACATTTATTTGAAGTTTCGTTAAAGCTTAACATCTCCTAGCGCCGTCTTTTTACGTTTTCTTTCCGCCATTGACATTTTGGACTTTGGCTTGATATTTTGGACTTTGGATTTATATTTTGTTTGTGACTCGAATCCTGCTATAAAATTTAAATATTTTGATGAAAATTATCTTTTTTTTTTTCAAAGTTAAATTAAGCTTTTTATGAAACAGCATAATATTAAGATTTTTTAATTAAACATTTAGTCAACTTACGTAAGAAAACACGAATTTGCCAGCAAGCCTAAATAGATATCTGTGAAGAATTCTGAATGTAGAATGTAGATGATGAGTCAGACTAAATATCCACCGCAGGGTCTGATCAAACAACTAAAGTTTTATTGAATTTTGACATTTTAATATCTCCTCGGTTAATTTATTGCGACTGGCTGTCTGTGGTCGTAATTATTCATGACCTCCCCCCCCCCCCTCCTTTTTCCGGTTAGCATGGCTGTAGCGACTACAACGGTAGTTACGCCACTGCTTTCAACAATGACTTATAGTTCCGTTAAATATCCACCGCAGGGTCTGATCAAACCACTAAAGTTTTATTGAATTTTGACATTTTAATATCTCCTCGGTTAATTTATTGCGACTGGCTGTCTGTGGTCGTAATTATTCATGGCCTCCCCCCCCCCCCTCCTTTTTCCGGTTAGCATGGCTGTAGCGACTACAACGGTAGTTACGCCACTGCTTTCAACAATGACTTATAGTTCCGTTCACTGTTGTTTAAGACTTGTGAACAGCTTGTGTACTCCAGAGAACACCACCCCCACCCCTCCCCCCACCCCTTTTTTTCCGTGCACTCGAGATAATCCAACACTGTTGTGATCTAAGTGGTAGAAATCCATCAAGATTATCCACCAAATTGCTGTTTTATTAATAAACCAGCTGTCATTGTACACACACATCAAAACTCTCCAACCATTGATCTGGTGTTCATCTCTGCAGTAAGGCGCCCATGTATACAACAAATCGGTTCATTTGATGCTGTTTTTCTTTCGGTTATAAAAAAAAAGATCAAAGTGGTCACGGGGAGGGGAGGCAAAGATGAGCCTTGGGACATCTTAATCAACCGTGTAACGAATAAAATGGATTACTCTAATTTATGATTATGATGTTTTTTATAAATTCGTATATACTATACTTTCCTTTGAATAGATTTTTACGACATCAGAGCGCTGTGAGGGTGCTAAAGTAGCATGGACACAAGCGCTGTAACAGTACTCCAACCTTCTCATCATCATCAACTACATACATTTTTGTTTTATACACATTACTGTGCAGATATTGTACAAACTATTGGGTGGGTGCCCTAAGGCCTAAGATAAGATGTGGGTGAGCTAAGGCCTAAGACAAAAGGTGGGTGCCCTAAGGCCTAAGATAAAACATGGGTGCCCTAGGGCCTAAGATAAAACATGGGTGCCCTAGGGCCTAAGATAAAACATGGGTGCCCTAGGGCCTAAGATAAAACGTGGGTGCCCTAGGGCCTAAGATAAAACATGGGTGCCCTAGGGCCTAAGATAAAACATGGGTGCCCTAGGGCCTAAGATAAAACATGGGTGCCCTAAGGCCTAAGATAAGATGTGGGTGAGCTAAGGCCTAAGACAAAAGGTGGGTGCCCTAAGGCCTAAGATAAAACATGGGTGCCCTAGGGCCTAAGATAAAACATGGGTGCCCTAGGGCCTAAGACTAAGATATATACATTTTGAAAATTGTAGCTCTTTCAGCTGAAAAAGAAATGGAAATGTACGAGACGTATCGGAATAGCCCTACTGCCATTTAACATATTAATAGCGAAATATTTATTTATAGGAATGATTAACGTACTTTTATGTAACGAATCTATTCGTTGCTTCATACAATGTATCATAGTGTTGCCTTGTTTCTATCTTAGTTTAGAAAATAAACATATGGTGAAACGTATTAATTGTTCTTATATTTTGTATCAATTGAAACATTTGTTGAAAAAATATTCAGATTTATTTATGTTTTTAATGGAGTTATTATCAATTATATTTTGTATCAATTATGAGAATTTGTTACCTTGCTATTTTAAAAGTTACTCCAAGTTGTTTTGCGCAAGCCCACCCCACCTCCACCCCCCCCCCCAGGCGTTTCCTACACACACACACGAATTAAATACACGGTGGAGTCGAGGTCGCTTAAATTGCTTTTTTCAACTAAAAAGACTTTTTTTTAAAATATTGCTGAAAAAAATTTGAAGGGGATTATTAAGAGAAAATGAATCAAGTCAGTCTATAGGAGAGTGGGTGAATGAGTGAGAGGGGGGGTGACGGAAGTAGAGAGAGAGAGAGAGAGTGAGACAGACTATCAGAAGATCATCTTAAGACCCGCTCCTTTTAATGCATAAGACAGATGATGCTTAATCTTTGTCTCGTGTAAGTCCTTTTTTGTTTATCGCCCTTACCGTATCCTCGACATGTGCTGAAATTTTAATTAATCACGCAACGAGTGCATTCCAATCCTCTTCATGGCCCTCGGCATACAGCCATGGCGAGCACAGCGCGTGGCATAAATTATGCTTAGACTGGCTTAGAGCAAAGTCGGCTAGCACTGGTCGACGCAATATCCTCGCTCCCTAACAATACTTGGATTGTCAGTCCCGGGGATTTGAAAAAAGGAAAAAGCCAACCCGGGGGGCCACTGGAAGCGGGGAGTTGGCGGATCGCAGAAGGGTTAGGGCTAGGCTTACAGCAAGTTTATGATAACATGTCGAGACTTGATATTTTTATATCAACTTTATTCGGCGCATTAAACAGAGCGGCAGTGGTATCGCGTTTTATGGCCACGGGGAGGGGGGGGGGCGGTGCACCGAACAAATGGGGAGGGGCACGACGCACGGCCGGATACGTTTACTTCACGGCAAAGATACGTGNGTTTTTTTTGTTGTTTTTTTTTTCTTAATATATCATTCAAATATATGTGGCTCCTTTTTGCTGCCCAAAAGCTGTTAGATCCATTATGCTTTGGTTTAGAGGGTATCTGGTTTATAGGGTGTCTGGTTGAATCGATAGTTTCCAGGGGTATAAGCTTCAATAAGGAGTGAAATGGGGAGGGGCACGACGCACGGCCGGATACGTTTACTTCACGGCAAAGATACGTGTGTCTGTGTGTGTATGTGTGTGTGTGGTAGGGCTAAGTGGGGGGGGGAGGGAAATTTGGTAAAAAGAGTAAATTAACATACTTTTAATACTTCTATAGCACTTGTGTCCACGCTATTTGTAGCATGCTCACAGCCCTCCGGTGTCCTAAAATCTCCTTAAAGAAAAAGTCTTTAAATGGATTTTAAATGATTTTTTAAAACATTTTAAATTTCTCTCAAAGGTGGAGGCAAACTGTTCCATAATTTGGGCGCGATAGCTTCAAAAGAGCGCACCCCGTATGACTTCTTTCTGTGTTCGTCTACACTGGGAACTCTCAGTAAGGACTGTGTTGAAGAGCGCAGGTTCTGTATGACTTCTTTCTGTGTTCGTCTACACTGGGAACTCTCAGTAAGGACTGTGTTGAAGAGCGCACTGTGTTCGTCTACACTGGGAACTCTCAGTAAGGACTGTGTTGAAGAGCGCACTGTGTTCGTCTACACTGGGAACTCTCAGTAAGGACTGTGTTGAAGAGCGCACTGTGTTCGTCTACACTGGGAACTCTCAGTAAGGACTGTGTTGAAGAGCGCACTGTGTTCGTCTACACTGGGAACTCTCAGTAAGGACTGTGTTGAAGAGCGCAGGTTCTGTATGAATACATTTTTAGAAATCCGGTTTTGAAGATATTCAGGCGCAGAGACTTCCATACAGCTGTACACCAGGGACAGAGCCTTCCATACAGCTGTACGCCAGGGACAGAGCCTTCCATACAGCTGTACACCAGGGACAGAGCCTTCCATACAGCTGTACGCCAGGGACAGAGCCTTCCATACAGCTGTACACCAGGGACAGAGCCTTCCATACAGCTGTACACCAGGGACAGAGCCTTCCATACAGCTGTACACCAGGGACAGAGCCTTCCATACAGCTGTACGCCAGGGACAGAGCCTTCCATACACCTGTACGCCAGGGACAGAGCCTTCCATACACCTGTACACCAGGGACAGAATTTTGTGGTCAATGCGCTCACTCACAGGAAGCCAGTGGCGATCTCTAAGAACTGGGGTGATGTGGTCAGATTTCTTTATAAGTGATACAATGCGTGCTGCAGTATTTTGTATTTCCTCGAGTCTCTGAAATTGGTTTTGAGGTAAACCCCACAAACAACTGTTACAGTAATCAATCTTGATTGGAATAAAATGACTGCCACCACATTAGCAGCTCTCTTATTATATATGTATAGATATATACACAAATATGAAATATACAAAAATTTATATCTACACATTTATCTTATATTTATGGAAAACATTGATTGATTAGATTAACGAGGAAAAACCAATTTAACAAACAATATTTATTAAGCTTTAGTTAGTTTTAGACGGAATACAAATTCAAACGTTGCGGCAAACGCCTTCGTCAGTATGACACCAAAAAAAATTCATATAAGCATACATTATTATTTTAAAATAAATCTATATATTCTAAATTCTTTCTTAAAATGTAAGAAAGGAGAAGAATAAGAATGGTCACAAGTCCCTTACGAAAACAAAGCTCAGGGGAAAGGACGGGAGATGAGTGGAAGTAAAAATGTGAAAACCAAACTGGCAAAAAATATTTTAGCAATGTAAAATTGTGATTTTTTTTTTATACCGTATTGGGGTCAAAGCACCAAATCCTTTTTTTTTTTAATACCTTTATTTTCAATACAAATTCTAAACGCATTCTTTCTAAATACAGATGTTCTAAACACATGCTTTCTAGATACTGACATTCTAAACACAGTCTTTCTAAATACAGACTTCCAAACACAGACTTTCTAAATACAGACTTCCAAACACAGAATTTCTAAATACAGACTTCCAAACACAGAATTTTTAAATACAGACTTCCAAACACAAAATTTCTAAATACAGACGTCCAAACACAGACTTTCTAAATATAGACTTCCAAACACAGAATTTCTAAATAGAGACTTCCAAACACAGACTTTCTAAATATAGACTTCGAAACACAGAATTTATAAATACAGACTTCCAAACACAGACTTTCTAAATACAGACTTCCTAACACAGAATTTCTAAATACAGACTTCCAAACACAGAATTTCTAAATACAGACTTCCAAACACAGAATTTCTAAGTAGAGACTTCCAAACACAGCCTTTCTAAATATAGACTTCCAAACACAGAATTTATAAATACAGACTTCCAAACACAGACTTTCTAAATACAGACTTCCTAACACAGAATTTCTAAATACATATATTCTAAAACCAGACTATCTAAACAGGCGCGTTTTTTTTTTCCCTTTCTTTAAAAAAAAAAAACTACAACAAAATTTGGCTTAAACACTTTAGAATTGTAAACAAAATTGTATCGTGGCTCTGAGTGTATAACTCCTCTTTACGATAGTGAGATTGCCAAACAACAAGACAAACAACTTAATTATTTAGGCATCAAAATATTGCACTTTGAAAAGTTTGACTTTTGCGGTCTTTACGGGGGAACTATTTTGGCTTTTCCAACACGGTTATCATGGATGTATAGCAAAAAGACAAACGTTTTTGTTTTTTTTTGGGGGGGGGGGGGGGG
>CAXITT010000212.1:876864-896175 GCA_964033795.1 Lymnaea stagnalis | reverse complement strand
CGATTCTCTCGGAGTGAGGAACCTACTGCATTAAATGACAATGCAACGCTGCGATTTACTGCAGGCGAAAGCCACGAATTTCGATTTGTCGACCTGAGTCTTATTTCGTAATCCGCATCTTGCGCCAAGGTTCCGAATTTTAATTGCCTTGTTTAGAGTGCGGTACAGCTGCGCTGTGCAAATCGGAGACATTTTTTTTTTTTTTTTTTGGAAAAGGGGGGGATAAATCCAGCGTAAACAGAGTGTTGTCCCCTGGTGATGTTTTTCACACTTCCGTTACCTGGTGGTTGCCTCTGTTGTGGTAAATTCGGGGAAGATCGTTTTAAGATCCTATTACGTCATTAAACATGGCTCAAGGGAACGCATAAAAAGGGGGAGGGGGGAGATTGATGCTTTGAGCCAGGAGGCTAAAAGCCGCTGAGCAGTTGTCGTGTGGATAAGACATTTGAAACAGCAGCTGTTCATGGCGTCCTTGGCGATGGTATGAGGGGGCATGGGCCCCTTCTAAGTTTTAAGGTTTGGTAAGAGCTGGATTGTCAGTTGTAGCATGCTTAAGACGTAGTTAAGACGTACTTATCTCCGCTGTAGTCGAAGTACACATGGTTGTGCAACAAGTTGGAAAGCAAGTCTTTGCCTAACGTCAGATCGTTTCAATATAGTATTACTGATTACAGACCATTGTTTCAACGTGTTTTCAAAACTTCAGAAGCCTTGACTTGAGTAGTAGCCTTGACTTGAGTAGAATTCTTGACTTTAGTAGAAGCCTTGACTTGAGTAGAAGCCTTGACTTGAGTAGAAGTCTTGACTTGAGTAAAAGTCTTGACTGTAGAAGCCTTGACTTGTGTAGTAGCCTTGACTTGTGTAGTAGCCTTGACTTGCGTAGAAGTCTTGACTTGAGTAGAAGCCTTGACTGTAGAAGCCTTGACTTGAGTAGAAGCCTTGACTGTAGAAGCCTTGACTTGAGTAGAAGCCTTGACTGTAGAAGCCTTGACTTGAGTAGAAGCCTTGACTTGGGTAGTAGCCTTAACTACTCCTACTTCTTGAGTCCACTAGCTTGGGATTGACTAGTGAATCAGTTTTGACCACTTGGCCACCCAGCATCCTTGTTTACAAACATACCAACTGCGTCACAGCTAATTAAAGTTAGTACAATAACATGCGACTTTAGCAACATAACAAATAACTTACGAATATAATTTTATGGTTTGGGGTCACCACTACATCAAGAACTGTATTCAAGGGTCGGAGCATTAGGAAAGTTGAGACCCACTGTTTTATGGTAACAACAGGGAGCGTGAAAGACCCACATTTAGACTTACTCTTTACAGGCCAATGTTGTATTTTCACTTTCAGTTAAGATTTGCCTTACAAAGCTTTCCCCCCAATGCAGTGTGAATAATTGAAACGATAGAAGTGACGTTTACTCTAGCGTCGTGAATTCCCTTTCTAAAACTCCATTCCGTGCTATACAGACAAGGAATAATAGATGTAGAATCTGAAGTGAATACTCGTTCAACGCATTTCGAAGATACCACCTTATTCTACCTGTTTAACCTTCAGTGTATCTTTTAGACATTTTCCAACCGGGAGGGGGGGGATTTAAGATTTTCGGGGGGGGGGGTGGTGCCATTTGCCAGTGGACAGTGGCCAGAGGCGTAACTAAGGTGTGGCAGATGGTACATACGTCCCGGGACGCCAGACTATAGGGAGGGCGCTGAAATTGGCTTTGGAGTTATTTTTAATGGTTTCAAATAATGGGTTTCAGAATTGGGTAAGGGGCGTACAAATGAACCTTGTCCCGTGACACCAAACACTCTAGATGCGCCTATGCTAGTGGCGTAGAAAGAGGATGGGTGGGCTGGTCCACCCAGGCGTCACTTTTTCTTTACATTCAGGTGTGACACTTTGTCGCAACTGCAGCGCTTGTGTCGGGAAAGCGAGTGCGGCAAAAAAAAAATTCTGTTTCCAGCCCATGGCGGAACTAATACTGGCTATGTCCTTAGGCAGTGGATATCTATCGGCACAAAAATCGGTGATCATTTTCATCGGGAAGTAGGACAGACGTTTAGGGCGCCGATGAGGGGTTTCAAAATCAAGAGTTTCATTTTTAACAATTTTTTTTATTTTAGTATAATTGAATGCAATGTTTCTATTATACATTTTATATGGGGAAAGTTTTTTTTAAATTTTTTAAAATGGTTTGTTGGAGGCATTTTGGCACCGAGTGTAATATATAAACTGAATGCAATCTGATTGTGACGTGCCCCCCACCCCCCGGGTAATCATTTGGCACAAGCTTAGATTATTCAACACCATTTTTGTAGCATTGATCAGCGTGAAGGAAAGGGTGCAGAAATTGAGGGTGCAGAGGACAGTCGGCAAACTCAAAGTGCAGGGGTGTATTTTGTCGCAAAGTTGAACTTGGTGTTTCTTTCCCTTTCAGGCCATTTTGAGGTAGCATGTCAAATTTTCGAGTGGGAAGCGTCAAACTTAGCCACAATAATGATCAAAGTCATCTGAAATTCCGCACCAGCGGGACATCAACCAAATTCTTTACAGATGTGTCGTCGTTGAGGGTATGGTGTTGATGTGTGGTCGTTGAGGGTATGGTTTTGATGTGTCGTCTTTGAGGGTATGGTTTTGATGTGTCGTCGTTGAGGGTATGGTTTTGATGTGTCGTCGTTGAGGGTATGGTTTTGATGTGTCGTCGTTGAGGGTATGGTTTTGATGTGTCGTCGTTGAGGGTATGGTTTTGATGTGTCGTCGTTGAGGGTATGTTTTTGCCCTAGATTACTCTCGCCCCATAAATAGTTATAGCCTAAAGAAATTTTTTGATAAATTCAAAATACAAGGATACATTTTAGCTCATATCTGAATTTAGTTTTGCAACATTTTACAACTAATTGGAGAGCATTGGAAGAATTGGAGAGCATCGGAAGAATTGGAGAGCCTTGGAAGAATTGGAGAGCATCGGAAGAATTGGAGAGCATTGGAAGAATTGGAGAGCATCGGAAGAATTGGAGAGCCTTGGAAGAATTGGAGAGCATTGGAAGAATTGGAGAGCATCGGAAGAATTGGAGAGCCTTGGAAAAATTGGAGAGCATCGGAAGAATTGGAGAGCATTGGAAGAATTGGAGAGCATTGGAAGAATTGGAGAGCATTGGAAGAATTGGAGAGCATTGGAAGAGATCCTTGTATAAAAAAATAATTCTCCCTTAACCTTAGAACCATCCTGTAAACGAAGTAACCCCTACGACCGCAGAGCGCTCAGATATTTTAGGGGCTTAAAGATGTGATGAGGATATTTTCTTAGTTATCATCTTTCAATTCGAGTTAGGAGGTGGTCGGGGGAGGGGGGGAGCGGAAAAGTGTCCAAGGGGGGGGGGCTATAATTCTCCCTTAACCTTAGAACCATCCTGTAAACGAAGTAACCCCTACGACCGCAGAGCGCTCAGATATTTTAGGGGCTTAAAGATGTGATGAGGATATTTTCTTAGTTATCATCTTTCAATTCAAGTTAGGAGGTGGTCGGGGGAGGGGGGGAGCGGAAAAGTGTCCAAGGGGGGGGGGCTTGTAAAGTCGAGGGATGGCTCTGCTTGACCTGCTTATGTTATGGAAATATTTTATCTTTTTATATTAATAACAATATTAATGTGGCTTTCATTTTTAATTGATATTTTTTTTTTTGGAGGGTAACTACATAAATATTAAATGAATTATTTTTAAAATAAAATAATAATAATAGTAATAATATAGGGTTCTATCACAAAAAAAGCATTGTAAGCATCATTTTACATGTTGACCGCAAATGAAAAAAAGACAGTAACAACTTTTTTATAATAATTACCATTTCTAAAAATGTCCAAGTTTGGCAGAGTCAAAAAGAAAGAAAAATGGTGGTAATCAGAAAGTTTTATACATTTTTTATGTTTTTTTGAAAACTGGTAATTTTTATCAAACGTATATCAAAGACATGAGTTGTTTACACGAGACATCATATATTTATTAATGTGTTATGTTATCTGAGGGAAATCGTTTCCAAATAAAGAATACATTTCCAAATATTCAGTTAATTGAAATTTTTATTTTAAATTATAAAATATTGTAACTTTCTTCAGATAATTTACAAACTGCCGCTTCGATATACTTTAAAATATTGTTTAACCAATCTCAGAATTTAATTAATATTGACAATTTAGGATTTTTTTTTTCTTTCTTCTGAAACTAGTACCAGAGTGGCACTGGCATGGTATTCGAAATGCTAGTTCACAAAAATCATTTTTTTTTTTTTTTTTTTTAAGCTGTCTGCTAAGATTCTCACCATCTAGAAAAATTATTAATTTTTTAACAAATCCGCGCAAATAGGTGAGGTAGTCTGTTTATTATTTTGATATTTAAAAGACAAAAGCCGTTGGAATTTAATAAATGTGGGCTGGATATTTTTTTTTTTTGTAAGCTCTGTTTTCCCGGAAACTTTGTCACAAAAAGAGCACATTGAAAGAAAACACAAACGCTTTAGATTTAAGAATAAATGATGAAACGTGCACTTGTGTTACTTCTGTCTTCCTCCTGTACAGTACTTACTTAGTCACTTATGCCTTTTACCCCGTCTGGGGCATTGGGCGGCTACCATAATTTTTCATTCATCTCAGCCCAGTGCTTTCCTTTCCATTTGCTTCCAGGCGTATCTTTTACGTTGTGTGTCTGTCTTCCAACTGGCTTATTCTTAAACCTTCATCTCTGTCTTTTTCGCCGTTGATTCCATGTTAGGCATGTTTTGATGATCTTATTGGGGGAGGGGGCGTGTGTGTGCACTATCCACTTTCATCTTTTCCTTAATAAGATGTCTTCAGCAATAGGCTCCAGCTAACTGACCCTGGACAATGAGCTCTTGAAATTTTAATACAAGCATTTTCTGTAAATTACGTTGCTGAAAGTTAGAATTCCAAGTAACTGCCCACACATACATGCAAACATATGAACAACGACACACACGTCATTGGTCATACAGTCAATCATTACTCTTAAAACAGGTGAGACTTGTGATAATCAACTACACACAACAAGGCAATATTAAAAAGATAAAACCACGTTCACTTGGCACATTAACAGGTGTCAGCGATGGCCTCCTGACTACCAACACCACCCCCCCCCCCCCACACACAAACAGTGGCTTAGGTATTGGGTGTGGGGGGGGGGTGGTCCGACCTAGGCGGCCCCAATTTTATATTTGGTGGGGGGCGCCGTTTTGGGAAAACTGCAGATTTTTNTATATTTAGTGAGGGGCGTCGTTTTAGGAAAACTGCAGATTTTTTTCGTGGAAGAGTGTGGCCAAATGCCTCGTACGCCCCAGGAGGTATCAACCTTGACCATACCACCGCGCGCACACACAAACATTTCAGTTAGCCATAGGCCGTTTCTCCAACCTAGAAGTTCTTAACCTGAGTTCCAGGGACTACCCCTATTTGGGGGGGGGGGGACACCGTGTAAACATGTCGAAGTCAAAGGTTCCATTTCATTTGTCAATTTTAGTAAGAGCCTTTTTAAAATTTATTCTAATAGGGGTTCCGTGGCCTTCATCTGACTAGCTCACGGGTACCAATAAAACGGGCCAAGAATCCCTGATTTATCGTATAATGAGGTCTCTATCGCGTTTTGGAGTAAATGTCGGGACTCTTACTACGTCAAATCGTCGGAATCGGAGCCCAACACGTCCTCCACTACAGCTTTATTATTATTACTATCATTATTATTACGACGATTATTTTTATTATTATTATTATTAATATAACCTCTATTATTACAATTATTATTACTATTAATATTATTATTACTATTATTGCTTTTATTATAAATATTATTATTATTATTAATATAACCTCTATTATTACAATTATTATTACTATTAATATTATTATTACTATTATTACTTTTATTATAAATATTATTATTATTATTAATATAACCTCTATTATTACAATTATTATTACTATTAATATTATTATTACTATTATTACTTTTATTATAAATATTATTATTATTACTATTATTATTGTTATCATTATTATTATTACAATTATTATTATTATTTAATTATTATTATTATTGTTAAGGCGACTTTTTCTGTCAGTGCATCATTTAATATGTCGTAGAGTTCAAGGCCAGTATAAATAAGAAATTGCAGATAAAGGTTTTATTGTTGTTGTTGTTGTTGTTGAGATGTCTGGGCTCAAACACATCACATAATAAGAGTTCAGAATGTGAAGCCCAGTGAATGTCTATCGTGTCCTCGGAGACAACCGAGTGTCAATCGTGTCCTCGGAGACAACCGAGTGTCAATCGTGTCCTCGGAGACAACCGAGTGCCAATCGTGTCCTCGGAGACAACCGAGTGTCAATCGTGTCCTCGGAGACAACCAAGTGTCTATCGTGTCGTCCCGAAATAAAAGTTCTATCTCTTCGGCATCCCGCCCCGCCACAGTCTTGCCAGTTGGCGTTTTGGCGGATTTCCGGCTGCAGGTTCTTTCGAGCACCTGGCGTCGTACCGGAGGCAGCTTCCTGGGAGAATGTTAATTGAAGGTACAGGTGTGCGCAAGTGTTAGGATGGGGGATGTAAGGACATTTGTTCCCTTGAATTTATAGACTTTGATGTGTTGTTTTCAAGTAGCTGCTGAACACATCGTCTCATTGGGGGAGGGGGTGGGGTTAATAGTTCAAGTCACTGTTTTATTGGGTAATAAAGCGTCCATCAGGAGTTTTTTGTTGTTGTAATAGTTAGTTCGTTTAACGGTTGCCTCGGAAGTCAGCTGAGATATTTGAACACTGCCGTAAATATATGTCTGTTTAATGCATAAATACAGGTCTATTTATAAATTGTCAAAGTTAAATCTCAAAGTACAACTTTATGTTAAGCTATTATAATAAAAGTTAAGGTGTCCTCATACTGGGCGAGGAGAGTGAGGTCACACTACTGGCGTAGGGTTCCCCTCATAGTTGTTAGAGACGGGAGTGGGGGGGGGGTAAAGGTGTCGCCATAATACTCAGAGAATGGAGGGTATTCTAAAACTATATTATTGTCAAAGTTAAATCTCAAAGTACAACTTTATGTTAAGCTAATATAATAAAAGTTAAGGTGTCCTCATACTGGGCGAGGAGAGTGAGGTCACACTACTGGGGTAGGGTTCCCCTCATAGTTGTTAGAGACGGGAGTGGGGGGGGGGTAAAGGTGTCGCCATAATACTAAGAGAATGGAGGGTATTCTAAAAATATATTGGGAGGCACGGTGCCCTCAAATTACTAATAGAGAGAAGGTATCTCATATTACGCTGGGAGGCACGGTGCCCTCAAATTACTAATAGAGAGAAGGTGTCTCATTCTACGCTGGGAGGCACGGTGCCCTCAAATTACTAATAGAGAGAAGGTGTCTCATACTACGCTGGGAGGCACGGTGCCCTCAAATTACTAATAGAGAGAAGGTGTCTCATACTACGCTGGGAGGCACGGTGCCCTCAAATTACTAATAGAGAGAAGGTGTCTCATACTACGCTGGGAGAAGAGGATGCCCTTAGACCACTGAAGGAGGATCGGGTGCCTCAGTTGAATAAGGCACGAAAAGGTTCTCATACTACTGTTGGAGAGGGCTCAATTTATAAGACAACTCCAGTAAATCGACTTAAGACATCACACATAACATGGAACCGTATTTTTCAAAGCAGCCGCGAAGGGAGCAAACTATCAAATTCCCCAAACTATTAGATTCCCCATTTTCAAATCTGCCGCTGTCCAATGTGTACGGCAATGAGACAGAATCATGGTCATCAGTCGCCATACAGAACAAATCAGCCGACGTGGCCTTAGCGATCCGTCTTACCCATACCAATCAGATCAAGTTTTGTGCCCCCCTCCCCCCCCCACTTTTTCCCTCCAGCAAGTCGACATCAGTGCGGTGTTCTGTAAGAACCTGTCTGCTTATGTCCAACAGTTACACGTGTCTGCTTATGTCCAACAGTTACACGTGTCTGCTTATGTCCAACAGTTACACGTGTCTGCTTATGTCCAACAGTTACACGTGTCTGCTTATGTCCAACAGTTACACGTGTCTGCTTATGTCCAACAGGTAAACGTGTCTGCTCTTGTCAAATGAAGTTTTGAATTGCCCCTTTTAACAACAACAACAAAATGTCTTTTAATTTTAAACTGAGTAAAGGATTTCTGAATTTTTGGAGTAACGAATTTTCTGGAGTAAAGACTTGTCTGGCGTAATATGATGTCTGGAGTAATGAATTGTCAAAAGTAATTGACTTACTGGATTGTCTTGAATGGTCTGTACTAACGAACAGACATGCGGACTCAGTTGTCTGTGTTTTAAAAGAAATGGCGGTGGAAAAAATTCATACGTCATATATGACATTAAAATAATCCATATGATAAATGCCATAAGTTACCATTTGATTGGCGTTTGAAACGTTTGGGTGACAGGTTTAAGAAACAACTTGAATTAATTTCATCTCGCCTGATCACACACTGACGCGGGCTGGTACAATGAACGGCCCCATAATCAGAAGTTCGGTGCATTAATGGAGAGTTTAGATGTATTCATGCGCGTGTTGCTCCTTACGGTGGATGATACTTATTTTTTTTGTCCGATGTAAAACTTTAGACAAACTGCCCGCATTTGAGCGTCGGCCTTCAACGCTCTTCAGCATTCGAAACCAGCAGACGGTAGGCTGTGGTAATAGCATTATCTCAAAAACTGATTGAGTGTTGAGCCGTCGATCACATGTCGACCAATCTAATTATGTTTATTTTATTTTAAGTACTGGATTTAATGCTAATAAATGCACTCGTGAATGTCGAAGTAATTTTGCAAAGAAGTTTTTTTTTTCTTTTTAAAGGTATTGATAATGTAGGCAACAATAGAGATAAAGGCTTTGACATTGTTGGCAACAAAATAGAAAAAGGCTATGACATTGTAGAAAACAAAAGAGATAAAGGCTTTGTCATTGCAGGCAAAAAAAAAACAACATAACGGCTTTGAAATTGTGGGCAAAAATGGAGATGCCCTTTTGAATTCATGCCCGATAAGAGAGCCCTGAGAAAATACTTAACGTAAATATGTCTAAGACATAGTTTATATACTATACGATCATAGAGCTTTAAACCAATGGCTTTGCATTTGCCAGGTCCATATTCTCATCTCTCGTAACTCTTAGTTCGAGTTCTCTTTATAGCTAAGTCTTCTTCTTTGTCTGTCTTGTGTTTTGTCCTGATCGCTGAACAAGGATTTCAGACGAAAAATCCAATTTTCCTCCTATATGATGTTCCCTTATAACGTTCCCTTATAATGGTCCCTTATAATGTTCCCAGGATACAAAAAGAAAGCTCAAAAGAAACGATTGAACATTTTTAAAAATTAATAATTAACTCTGATCAATCAATCAAAAAAACTAATTAATGTAAGCTGTTGACAAGGGTAGCTCGTGCAGAGATACTGATCTTCCATCGAGCGCCTCCCCGGGCGGTGGATAGTGGAACGCCCAGCAGATGCGGGTACTGGAGAAATAAACTACCCGGGTGGACCAAAAATCACAACCTACTGCCTTGCAGGAAGTGGATGGATCCACAAAGGCCAAGGAACCTTACCCCAAAAATTAAGGCAGCTACCTGGAGAGCTGTTAGAGACAGTTCCCCCCTCCCCTCCGGTCAGATGGTTGTCCTCAGGGCCGACAACCCGGCCAGGGCCGACAACCCGGCCATGAGAAAACGTAAACGTTTCGAACACCAAACAACAAAATAAAACCCGGACTGATTCTAATGGAAATCGACTTTTGGCTGGATATGGACCTTTGCCTGGATATGGACCTTTGTCTGGATATGGACCTTTGGCTGAATATGGACCTTTGGCCTGATATGCACCTTTGGCCTGATATGCACCTTTGGCTGGATATCGACCTTTGGCTAGATATGGACCTTTGGCTGGATATGGACCTTTGCCTGGATATCGACCTTTGGCCACATATGGACCTTTGGCTGGATATGGACCTTTGGCTGGATATGGACCTTTGCCTGGATATGGACCTTTGGTTGGATATGGATCTTTGGCTGGTATGGACCTTTGGCTGGATATGGATCTTTGGCTGGATATCGACCTTGGGCTGGATATGGATCTTTGGCTGGATATCGACCTTTGGCTGGATATGGAACTTTGGCTGGATATCGACATTTGGCTGAATATGGACCTTTGGCCTCATATGGACCTTTGGCTGGATATCGACCTTTGGCCATGATGTTTTGGATTGTGACTTGGCGCGTACTAAGCCTGTTTAGAGTAGGAGACTTAACCATCCTAATAGATCAGCTTATTAAACATAAAATCAAGCATAATTCACAATGGCCAAAATCAAAGAGACAAAAGATATGATCACAAAAAACTTAACAAAGACTAATCGCAAAGGCTTACCAAAATGAAGTCGCTGCACAACTAGAAGCATCACAGGAGGAACTAAACAGGGAAAACAATAAAAAAATAACAGTGAGAAAGTATTTTTATAATGCTTTGTAAAGATCAGCACAGTGGAGCTACAGGCTGGTTTGATAAGGCATGTAACAGTGGAGCTACAGGCTGTTTTGATGAAGAATGCAGATGGGCTGTCGAAGATTAGAGCAAGTCACGGATGACCGTGACACAGAGGGAAAACGTGTTCCGACTAACTTCATCTCTTCAAGTACTTCCCTTTGTGATGACTTACTTCACATCTTCTAGTACTTCACCTTGTTAAGACTAACTTCATATCTTCAAGTACTTCCCTTTGTGATGACTTATGTCACATCTTCTAGTACTTCACTTTGTTAAGACTTACTTGATCTGTTCAAGTACTTCCCCTTGTGATGACTTACTTTACATCTTCTAGTACTTCACTTTGTTAAGACTTAGTTCATATCTTCAAGTACTTCATCATGTTCTGACTTACGCCCATCACTGGAGTGTAAACAGGGGGTCTCACGGTACGTCCTTCGGCGTATGCTTTGATGACATCTCTATACCATAACAAGTACCACGTGATTGGATCGTGTGGTACACCCCTTGTGAACCAATTAATTACCAACGACAAAACCTGGACCGATTCGTGGAGTCTGTCTGGCGAGTAGACAGACATATTTAGTATCAGATGCGACTAATCTGATCTTCAAATTGACCAATGGCGCTGATTGGTCTGTGAATTCAGTTTTGATGGCGCTGATTGGTCTGTGAAATCAGTTTTACCAGCGACTGATCACTTTCAGGGACTGACTGCTAATTAATTAACTCTCTGGACAATTCGGTTAAAATGTGGTACCGAAATTAGAAAATAAAAGTAATGAAGCAAGAATTTGACCAATTTAGTACTGAAAGTAGTACAGCAAAACTCTAACAAATTTAGTTTTTGGAAGCTCTACAGCAGGACTGTGCTAATTTTAATATTAAACGTTATACTGCAAGACTGTAAAACATTTAGCATTAAAAGTAATATATTACTGATATGGACACGGTGCTCTATTCCCTTTGTCAGTCTTAAGCAATCGTACCATAGTCGCACAAAAATACTAATGTCGTTGTCATGGTAACTCAAACAGACGCAATGAGGCGACGAAAGCTGAAACTCTTCAGCGAGAAAGAAACGTTTTTTTTGTATGTGTTTAAGTTTTGTAGAGCAGATGTTTCTTGACCTGTGATCAGCAGGAGATGACCCAATGTAGTTTGACCTCGGGTTGGGTTGGGGGTGCTCCTAGGGGGCTACCTCAAATCAGATAGTCTGGCTGACTTGGCGCCCGGGGCGCGCAAATCTGTGTGTGTGTTTTTTTTAAATTAATAAATAATTTGTGGCTGTAAAATGAAGAACGAGTCAGCGTTACTTGGAAGCGAATTTTGAACTAACGACTCTGAGTGGGTGAGGAAGAAGATTCCACAATGACAACTCCATTTAAATTAGGAAGTAGACTTCACAATGACAACTGAAGTTTAAATTAGGAAGTACACTTCACAATGACAACTACAGTTTAAATTAGGAAGTAGACTTCACAATGACAACTGAAGTTTAAATTAGTAAGTAGACTTCACAATGACAACTACAGTTTAAATTAGGAAGTAGACTTCACAATGACAACTACAATTTGAAATAGGAAGTAGACTTCACAATGACAACTGCAGTTTGAAATAGGAAGTAGACTTCACAATGACAACTACAGTTTAAATTAGGAAGTACACTTCACAATGACAACTACAGTTTGAAATAGGAAGTAGACTTCACAATGACAACTACAGTTTGAAATAGGAAGTAGACTTCACAATGACAACTATAGTTTGAAATAGGAAGTAGACTTCACAATGACAACTACATTTTGAAATAGGAAGTAGACTTCACAATGACAACTACAGTTTAAATTAGGAAGTAGACTCTACAATGACAACTACAGTTTAAATTAGAAAGTAGACTTCACAATGACAACTATAGTTTAAATTAGGAAGTAGACTTCACAATGACAACTACAGTTTGAAATAGGAAGTAGACTTCACAATGACAACTGCAGTTTGAATTAGGAAGTAGACTTCACAATGACAACTGCAGTTTGAATTAGGAAGTAGACTTCACAATGACAACTACAGTTTGAATTAGGAAGTAGACTTCACAATGACAACTACAGTTTGAATTAGGAAGTAGACTTCACAATGACAACTGCAGTTTGAAATAGGAAGTAGACTTCACAATGACAACTGCAGTTTGAAATAGGAAGTAGACTTCACAATGACAACTGCAGTTTAAATTAGGAAGTAGACTTCACAATGACAACTACAGTTTGAAATAGGAAGTAGACATCACAATGACAACTACAGTTTGAATTAGGAAGTAGACTCTACAATGACAACTGCAGTTTAAATTAGGATGTAGACTTAACAATGACAACTACAGTTTAAATTAGGAAGTAGACTTCACAATGACAACTACAGTTTAAATTAGAAAGTAGACTTCACAATGACAACTACAGTTTCAATTAGGAAGTAGACTTCACAATGACAACTACAGTTTAAATTAGAAAGTAGACTTCACAATGACAACTACAGTTTAAATTAGAAAGTAGACTTCACAATGACAACTACAGTTTAAAATAGGAAGTAGACTTCACAATGACAACTACAGTTTAAATTAGAAAGTAGACTTCACAATGACAACTACAGTTTAAAGTAGGAAGTAGACTTCACAATGAACTGTGTTAGTGAACATTAAAATGTAGGAATAATCACTCAATATAGAATTTATAAAAAAAAATTTTTTTTTAAACATGAGGTTATAAGAACACTTACCTTCATCTTGATACCCTGAATTCTCATCCCCACCTTAATCTCCTGAAATTTCAACCCACGTTACCGCTATGAAAGCGCCCCCAACGTTACTCCTTCTTGAAACCGCAATCCACGTTGACCTTCTGATACCGCACCCCACGTAACCCATCTGAAACCATAACCCGTTACCACCACACGCCCCCTAATTGCACCTAACCATAATCCTCTGAAAATGCACACCATCTTAACCCTCAGAAAGCGCACCCCACTCCACCATAATTGTCCATAAATTGGATTGGGTCTTGTTTCTGTGAGTCATGGTTCATGTAGCGAATCAATGGTTCATATAGCGAATCAATGGTTCATATAGCGAATCAATGGTTCATATAGCGAATCAATGGT
This sequence comes from Lymnaea stagnalis, assembly GCA_964033795.1. Taxonomy (NCBI): domain Eukaryota; kingdom Metazoa; phylum Mollusca; class Gastropoda; family Lymnaeidae; genus Lymnaea; species Lymnaea stagnalis. Next base: position 882,456 of record CAXITT010000212.1, on the reverse strand, counting down.
TCATATAGCGAATCAATGGTTCATATAGCGAATCAATGGTTCATATAGCGAATCAATGGTTTAAAAAGCGAATCAATGGTTCATATAGTGAATCAATGGTTCATATAGCGAATCAATGGTTCATATAGTGAATCAAAGGTTCATATAGCGAATCAATGGTTCATATAGCGAATCAATGGTTCATATAGTGAATCAATGGTTTAAAAAAGCGAATCAATGGTTCAAATAGTGATTCAATGGTTCATATAGCGCATGAATGGTTCATGTAGTGAATCAATGGGTCCTATAGCGAATCAATGGTGCATATAGTGATTCAATGCTTCTTGTAGCGAATCAATGGTTCATGTAGGGATTCAATGGTTCATATAGTGATTCAATGGTTAATGTTTTTTTTCAATGGTTCATATAGTGATTCAATGGTTCATATAGCGAATCGATGGTTCATATAGCGAATCAATGGTTCACATAGCGAATCAATGGTTCATACAGCGAATCAATTGCTCATATAGCGAATCAATTGCTCATATAGCGAGTCCAGGTCTATTTAGCGAATCAATGGTTCATATGGCGAATCAATGGTGGATACAGCGAGTGAATGTTTCATATAAGAAATCAATGCTATGCCTTCTATTTACAAGTGAGCTGGATTCTGTAACTGCAGCCACCAATGCTATCCGAGCTATCAAATAAAATAGTGTACATTTTTCTATGGCCTATATTTACATTCTGTATATTGACATATGTTTAAAGAGTTTTTATGTTTATGGCCATACATGTATGAGCAAACACATAAACACGACGGCATGCATTTGACGCTTTCATACCATCCGAAAATCTTTGACCAATTGTTTTTTTCTTTCTAGACGGCGCCATTTAACCACATCCGCTTTGTGAAAACTTGAACGCACCGCGCATGTCAGGTATTCATGCCCTTTAATTCTAAGTAGCACCCCCCGACTCCATCTTCCACTCGGATGTCTATTGCAAGCTCATCGAGGATTCATTCACGTCGGCTCTCGGCTCGAGTGGACCCCCTGCCGCCTCCAACAGCCACCTTGCCGGCCTATGCCGCCCGGCGGCTCGGGCCGACTCCTCGGCGTAATCAACCGAAAGGAATCGGCGTCAAAAGGCCTCGGAGCCTTCCCTCGATATGTTTGTGTAGGGCGGCCATGTTTGGGACGCGTCCACTCATCCACATGCTAACGTGATTTCACAGAATCTACCCACCTTTACACCACCCCCCCCCCTCCTTTACGCTATGTGGTCGGTGACTTTTGATGCATTGAAGAAACAAAATTGTTCTTTCTTTTTTTTTTCTTTTTTTTGCAGCAGTTCTCAAAATGTGTTTTCGTGTACTGGCGGGTCAATAAATCTTTAAAATAACATTGATTTAAAGAAACCACCTCGACTGTGTCAATATTGCAATGAAATGCAAGTGGGGCGATTGACATGATGGTTCCATGGCTTTATGTTTATCGTGACAGAGAGCATCCGAGTTGCGTCACTTCCTTGTGGTGGCGTCTTAAATAGAATGGGAAGAAAATAGATGAGACCTGTTATTCAGAGATAGATTCGACCAACAGGTGAAAGCTCTGAAAGTAAGAAAAATCAAAGAACTGTCTCGCAGAGCTAGACTCGGTCAGCAGAGGAGCGCCACTGTTTCTCAGAGTTAGACACGGTCAACAGATAAGTCTTGTCTCTCATATATAGACTCGGTCAGTAGAGGCGCGACACTGTCTCTCAGAGTTAGACTCGGTCAGCAGAGGAGCACCACTGTCTCTCATAGTTAGACTGGGTCAACAGCTGAGAACTGTCTCTCAGAGCTAGACTCACGTGTCTCTTGACAAGCTGAAAACATTGAAACTCAATCATCGAGGCTTTCATATAACAGAAAACATCGAATCTTTCCACGTCAGTTGATGGGGTTCGAACTCATGCCTAATATACTCCCAATGCACACAGGTTGGGTGGGACCCGTCAACCTTGGACGGCAACTCATTTAAGAGAGGAAACCCTGAATTCAAACCCGGAGATGGAGTCCCGTGCGGGGATAACATTGCCACAATGAAACATTCCGACAGCTCCTTCAACGCCACTGGTGCTAGGCTGTATCATCAACATGATACTCTCTTGGGTTATCCAGTGGCGTGAGGAGAGGTGATTTGCTGCATAGGAAACCAATTTATAATCCTAAAAAAGGGAATAATCCCAGGCCCTGTGGATTTCGTCCTGCGAAGTCTACACCATCGGCATATTGTTACGGACGCTTGTCAGTAAAAAAAAATGCATATCAATTGTATTTTTTATCGCACATTTTAATCCAAGATTAATAGATTTAGTTTTTTACTTGCAAGCATTGATATATTTTTTTTCTCATAATATAATAAATTCGCTTTTGTCTGTGGCTGGCTGGGTGGCAAAATCTTCAGACCGGCTAACTGGCCCACTTCCCGTCAAGCTATCGAGCTGAAACTTGGCACATAGACTCGTTGCCGATGACAACATATTTTCAAATTTTCAGCCCCAACCCAACCTACAAAAATCTTTTTTTCAAGAAGGAGGGGGGGGGGGGGAGATAGAATGAAATTCACGATAACTTCAATAAGTGAGGTTCTTACAACAACAAACAAAACGGGGTTGGTGCGAAATATTTTTTTTGTTTTTTTTTGTTTTTTAAAAATCTTTTTTTAAAAAAGGGGGGGGGGGGGGGAGATAGAATGAAATTCACGATAACTTCACTAAATGAGGTTCTTACAACAACAAACAAATCGTGGTTGGTGCGTAATATTTTTTTTGTTTTTTTTTGTTTTTTCTGAAAAAGCTGGTGGCATTAAATGCTGTGTAAAAGCAGGTGGGTCATTAGAATATTAATGTAGTTCAGGGGCGTGAACAAAAAATTGCGGTTGCGAGTCTTGGGAAAGAGGGGGGGGGGGTAAAGCACTAATTAGCATTTTTATCAAGTGTGTTACTTGTAGGCATCATTTGTCCCATGCTCAGCGCCCCCCTATTGCTCGATAGTACATTTTATACAGTGTGTTACTTGTAGGCATCATTTGTCCAATGCTCAGCGCCACCCTATTGCTCGATAGTACATTTTATAAAGGATTTTATTTTTTATCGTATAGTCTTTAATTACACCGGTTAGTTGTAGCCAAGAGAAATGTCCAAAAAGTATTACAATTACTGGTAAATGGTGAGTATGGATGCCACTATTTTCTCAATGGCCGCCATATTGGTTGACACCAATGGGCGACCGCAGGGGGGTGCACTTGACCACCCCCCCCCCTTGATTGATTGGATAAAAATTTTAGACAAAAATATACAAAAAATGTATTAAAGAGAAAATAAAGAGAAAGTAACTAAGCTGATGTCCTGTCCGTTCGTTCACCATACAAATACGCTCCAGTAAATTAAAATTATATTAAAACATTACTAAAAATTTTTTGCCCCCCTAGAGTTAATCGATTTTTTTGCATCCCCCGCCCCCCCCCCCTTAGAAAGTTTTCTGCGGGCGCCCATGTTGACACCTATGCCTAACCTGAACCCTAAATCGATCTCTATCCCTAAGCTGAACCCTAAATCGATCCATATGCCTAGCCTGAACCCTAAATCGATCCCTATGCCTAACCTGAACCCTAAATCGATCCCTGTGCCTAACCTTGAACGTCGTGGCATCCATAACCACCGTTAGCCCAATTGCTATACTGGTAAAAACACTAGGAATGGCCACCTAACATTGACGAGCTCATGAAGCCAGCACTGCACCAGACCCAATACTTTTTTAAAAATCTTTTATATTTACTTCGCTTTTGTTCATGTGTTCCTGGCTGGCAAAATCTTAGGACGGCTAATTGACCAACTTCCCGTCCACATATCGAGCTGAAACTTGGCAGATAGACTTGTTGACAATGACAACACATTCTTTCAAATTTTCACCCCCCCCCCCAACCCCAAAAGTCAGTTTTTCCTGTTTTTTTACCAAGGGAAGATGATGCCATCGATTTTGCGAAATAAAATTCCCGAAAACTGCGCTAAATGAGATTTAAAAAATGTTTATATCGCAAGTGTGTTTGGTGCGTAATATTTTCTTTTCTTTTTCTGAAATACTTGGTGCCATAAGTCGACTGTCTAAAAGCGGGTGTGTCATTCGTTTTTAATATAAAATTAATTTAAAAAATGCATTTAAAGGATTTTTACGAAAGTATGTGTTTTTTAAGGGTCGTTTAATTATAAACTTAAGACCCATCTTATAAACGACAACATGTGGTAGAAGTACAAGTAAATTACATTTATAGTGTATACGTGGAATTGCAACGAATCCATATTTGGAACATCACCTGCAATGAAGTTAGAATTGCAATTATAATCATATTTGATATTAAATATATCAATATAACGGTCTTAGTTATTATTTAAAATGCGGAATTAAAAATAATATATTTTAGTCTTTTTTTTACATCAATATCATGTTGTTGTTGTTTTTTTTTAAATTCTATGAGTTGTAATTTTTTTTATCAATTCGTGTAATTAAGGCATAATTAATGATATTAGTTGTTGCACATTTTGAGAACCCTCGGTCGACTGAAATGCAGTTTACTGGCGAGGTTGATGACGAGTGGATCCACAAACAATCATCTTCCCTTTTGTAAAAAAAGAATCTTCCATTGATTCCCCCCTTGTCGTCTGCTAATTCACACAAGAATTATTATTTATTTTTTAACCCTTCTTTTCTTGGGGACTGCACTGTCACCAGAGCGTGGCAGGCGCCCACAAAAAAAAAACAGAACAATATAACTTGACACTTTACTGCCTCGCTATTGAGAAGATCGGAGAATTTTATGGCAGTTATATGCCCAACTCGGGGCCTCGAGACTTAGGGGGGGGGGGGGGGGGGGGGGGGGGGGGGGGGAGAGAGATCAGGGCCTCAAAGGGCATCGTACAGTCTTACGTGAAAAGCCGTTTCAAAGGGTCGCTATTTAGGGGCATTAACTTATTAGAATCGTCTGTATGTGAACGAATTTAGACAGAGGCCCTGTAAACATGACTAAACAGCTGAATACTAAACCCAGGCATAAGCGCCTATTCACCGAGGTATTCCAGAGACTGATGGCGGCAATTTTTCCCCCTTCCCTCTGAGCAGACGTCTTGAAAACCACCCTGCGCTGAGAGGCCGCGGCGAGCGCCGTATTCAGTCCTCTTCCATTATAGGTCTTTAATTAGCTCGGTCGCGCCAGAGCCCTCGAGGGGGGGCCCTGTTAAATGGCCCGTGGGGCCCCAGTCTGGAACCCTCGGTTCAAGGTAGCCTACCGTTAAGTCGCCTGCCGTCCCAGGCAGCTTGGGCGGTTGGCCAGGTCCCCCCCCCCTTCCCCCCGGGAAACCCCACAGTAGAATAAACACGGCGGCCGTTGAATCCTGCGGTGATGTGGGGGCTGTCCCATAATGGCGCGCATCGCCGTCGGCTGCGGCAGACGCCAGAAAGGCTCGGGGACAAGAATGAAGGATGGCTGGCGACTTTGCGGGAGATGCGGTCGGCAAATGATGATAGGGACTCATTTATATGAAGATGTACTTTAATTTTTTTTTTTTTTTTTT
>CAXITT010000212.1:860994-876782 GCA_964033795.1 Lymnaea stagnalis | reverse complement strand
GGGGGGGGGGGGGGGGGGGGGGGGTCTACAGGTTAGTCAGTCAAGGTTAACTCAAATTAAAATAAAGAAATTAATGTATACGTGGCTGTGGTTTAAAAAATTAACACAACAAAAGCTCATCACTTAGAATAAAAGAAATAATTGTTTGTGATTATGTTAATTAGTTTCATTCCCGTCGGCCCATTAATGTTGAATAATCGATCGTCTTATTGCAAAGAGGATAGAATTTCAGTGTGTCTTTTTGATACTTTCTTTCTCTCTTTTTCTTTCTAAAAACTGATTCAAAAGGTTATATTTTATCACTTAGCTGTGTGTCCTTATTTCGCTGTGTGTCTTTATTTAGCTGTGTGTCCTTATTTCGCTGTGTGTCTTTATTTAGCTATGTGTCTTTATTTAGCTATGTGTCTTTATTTAGCTGTGCGTCTATTTTTAGCTTTGTGTCTTCATGTAGCCAAGCGTCCTTATTTAGCTATGTGTCTTTGCTCCATTATGCGATGATAGCTTGTAGAAGGGACTGTGGTCAAGGCATGGGAAAGAAGTAGCAAGGGCATGACATAATGTGTCATCTTCAATGACAATAATGCAACCGTTCACCCTGTTGTTGTGGATGCAGGGGTCAGCTAAGCCTATAACATGGCAGTCACTGCCACATCAAGACATCTTCCAATGTAGTCAAAGGAATGACCGAGTCATAAATTATTTTTATTGCTTGATAAATAATTTTTTTCCGATGGTCTTAGGCGACCCCCATGTAAGGGTCGTTCGACCCCCCCCCAAAGGGGTCGCCACCCAAAGGTTGGGAACCGCTGCACTAACTCCTAAACACAACCCTTCCAATCCTCCCTGCCTACAATCGTCCATTATAGTTCTATATTTGTTGCCTCTCAATTGATTCCATCCAACATCAAAATAGCGCCTACTTTTACACCATATCCGGAAATTTGTTTGAAAGAAATTTCCTCGACGGAAAATTGATCGACGGAAATTTGATGGAACGGAATTTCGATCTAATCTTTCTTTTTTTCTTTCAGTTCACACGCTAAAATGTTGTGTTAAATTTCTTTGTTGAATGCATTACTTTGTTTGACCATGTAGTACTAATTTCCAGTAACCCTTTTCCACGCACCAGTCCCTTTGAGATCCAACATTTTTATAACAAAAAAAAAATCATCTACTTACACACATCATTTGAAGTGAGCCTCAAATCCAAATTAATCTGCCAAAATGTTACCTTATAGTTATTCAACACCAAAGTTGATACATCAACCAATAGTTAGTCAATCCATGGACATGTTCAAGTGAACAATCATTGTGTGTCAACCCTACTCTCAATACCTAGAAACAAAAATTCATTTCACTTTATTTATTTATTTTTTTTTTTGAAATAAAAAATTACACGTTAACCTTTAAAGAACTATATCTACATAATTCCATTTTTTTTTAAAAATGTGTAACACTAACAACCCTGTCTCTGCATCAACAATAGAAAGCGAATTGTTTCTCGTTGTCATGTTAAACGTATTGGCAAAAACACAAGATCATCCTCTGAAGTTTGATTATCAATTGAAGTGGGTTATGAGCCCATGTCAATACTGATGAAAGTTGATAAAGTGTCATATGCAGTATTTTATTTTAATGTTACACCTCAGTGGTTAATTCCATAATAATATCAACATCGTCATGTGCATTTCAAAAAATGTGATCATGTAGTGAAACATTTTTCTTACATTTTATTCTATTCTATTAAATATTATAATAAACCTTTCATTATGGACATGACATTCTCTGACCAAACACTAAATAGTGCCATAAAGGAATAATAATATACAAATATCATCAATATACTGTGATGAAGCAAAATAATCATGTTTGTCATCATTAAAGGATGTTTACAGTGTTGAGCAAGCATTTCTGAGAATGTCATCAATTCAAGAATATCACGTGGTTTAGTGTTGATGTGACCCTGTTCTAAAAAAAAATTAAAATGTCTGACGTGTGTTTTAGCTCTGTGTCTGGTCATTGTCTTTGTATTCAATCTGTCTTGACAGAAAATCTGCCACTATGCTATCCTTAACTTTTATTGATTTTTTTTTTCATATTGATAGTACAGTAATATTTAAGACCATCTGTTGATTTTATTATTTGCCATCTTCTTTGTATTGAGTGCACCCAGTGGTTTATGATCAGTTAACAGATTACGTGTTCTACCTAACAGATATTTGTGTAGTTTTGTGACTGACTAAATTACAATCAAAAGATTATTCTTTTCAATAGTTGAGTATTATATATATAGCTTATTTCTGCTTTGCTTAGAGATCTGATTATTGGTCTCCGTTTGTCATTAACTTCTTGCATAAGGCAAGCTTCTGATCCATCATTCGATGCACCTCTAACTAGCGTGAAAAGTTGAGTAAAATCAGCTGGTATGAAAATGTTGTCGCCCTGAAAAATTTCTTTAGAAGTTGTCAAAGCTGTTTCACATTCATCTGCCCAGTCTATCTGTCTTTTGGTAACTTTCGTTTAGTAGTTTTCTTAATGGCATAGTGCAGGGGTCGGGAACCTATGGCTCGCGAGCCAATCTGGCTCACAGACAAATTGTTCGATAATAAAAAAAAGTCGCATTAATGGAAAGAAATACTCATTATTGATTAGCAACAGCATAACAACACTGTTAAAAATGCAATGTTATTTTACACATATTTACTGTAATAATACTCTATATTACTGTAAATGAGCATTTCTTATTGTTATTTTTAAAAAAAAAACAGTAATTGAATGTTATAAATTTTGATTTACAATAAAGAACTGTTAGAAGCTAATCCTTTAAAAACTTGAACAAAATGACAATTATTTTCATTCATAAATTTGTCGTTGTTATGTAGAAATAGTGTGCTTTTGTGTTTGATTAATTTATTAATGTTATTAGAAAGAAATCAGAGACATAATTATTTCATTTTTAGTGTTGACATTACACAGAATGCACACATTTACTTGAATTTTTGTTGTTTTAAACATAATGTATGGCTCTCACAGAATCACTTTTCAAAATATGTGGTGTCCAGACAAAAAGGTTCCCGACCCCTGGCATAGTGATATCAGAAAACTTTGGTATAAAATCGCTGTAGACGTTACATAGACCTAAAATTGCTTTTATTTCCTTTAGGTTATTTGGCGTTTTTATATTTAGTATTTTCTGTTGATTCCATTCTGTTGGTTGAATTAGCTTGTTTCTTTTCTTCCTATTTTGAATCCCAAGAAATCTATCTGGTCTTTTGCCAACTGTAGTTTATGAGGCGCAATAGTCACACCACGTGATCTTAGTATTTTCTCAAGAACCTTCTTCAACGTTTCCAGATGGGTTTTGGTGTCTTTTGTATGACTGCAGATACCATCAACACAATGCACCACATTTGGCACTCCGGTGAACATGATTTTCATGGTTAATGTATAGCTGTTGAATTGACAAGTCCAAATGGCATAACTGTCCATTCAAACAATCCTCCGCCTGTTGCAAATGCAGTGCAGGGTGTACATTCTTTTTGCATCCTTGTCTGCCAAAATCCTCAGTTGAGATGCATATGTGCGACAGCTGCAGAAAAGCCTGTTTCTTCCAACAGTTCTCTAGCATCTCTCATTGGCTCTGCATTCTTCCAACAGTTCTCTAGCATCTCTCATTGGCTCTGCATTCTTCCAACAGTTCTCTAGCATCTCTCATTGGCTCTGCATTCTTCCAACAGTTCTCTAGCATCTCACATTGGCTCTGCATCTAATTGTGTCATTGTTCTCTAGCATCTCTCATTGGCTCTGCATCTAATTGTGTGATTGTTCTCTATAACCACAGCATATTCTTTCTTGTCCATTTTTCTTCTTTACTTCCACCCATGGGCGAAGCTATTGAAGAGTTTGATATTCCAAGTTTATTCGTCTTCAATAGATGATTCAGTTCCTACTTTACTTCCCATCTATAAGCATTGGGTCTAGAATAATGCTTGTGTTTAAATGGAGGTTCATGTGTTAATACAATTTTATGCATTGTGAGTGTTGGTATGTCCGATGTTTTCAGTCACAACATCCTTGAATTCTCCAATGAGTGATGTTAACTGTTTACTATATTTCTTGATGGTGTTGACATAATCGTCCTGTAATTGTATTAAAGTAGCAGTAATATCTTTACCAGTAGGTCCCGTGTTAGAAATAACTTAGCTGTCAAGGGATCATTTCGTCTGCACGCCTTCGTCCGGCAAACACTGCAATACAGAGCAACGACAAGACCAGAACACCAGAACGTAGGCTGCTCTTGTAGAGTGGCTTGACAGCTTTTCGTGTTGCGCGATAAGGATTTTGTTGATAAACTTTGGGAGTTACTTCCCATAGTAGGTTTTGTTTTGGCGGCCATGATTAGAGTGCTTGCTCATCTTAAATTTTTAAAAACAAACTCCTTTGACTCTATCTTTGTTCTATTCTTGGAGCATTTGATTAGTTCTATTCTTGGAGCATTTGATTAGTTCTTTAACCTTTTTAGTTGGTGCAGAGTCAGCCTTGGGAGAGATTATCAAGAACTACGAATGTTGGAAAGATAGACGGTATGAAAGGGATTCTACTACTATTATAACCATTGAAATAAAAAAAAAAAATAAATAGATAAATAAACCTAAAGTTATGTGTTCGATAAAAAAAAAATTTAAAAAATTCTCCCTGATGGATTTTTGAGATCTTCTGGATAGGATTAGGTAGAGAAGAGAGATCATGGTTTAAAATCAATTTTGATCCTTTTAAAAATTAATTTTCTTTTCTAAACTAACAAAATCACTAGCACGTTCCTATTTGTTATGCATGTATGCAGTGTGCGGCTGGTAAGGATTTTTTACCCCCATTAAAAATGAAAATCCCAAATGTTAAAGACATGGGGTAGGTTAAGCAGGTTAGTGTTGCTGGGCGCTGTGCTGTCAGACGAAACCATGTTTAATTCAAATAAATATGTTTCTAGCGACACGGCGCCCCCCCCCCCCTCCTCAACCACCCTTTGTATTACTGATAAATTAATAGCGCTGATCGCAAATATCGACTTTTGCCTATTAATTAAAGGAACAAATTAGAATAAAATTAGCATACACGGGGTCCGTGGTCCGTGGCCACTTTGTTTTCTTTTTAAACTTTGCACGCGCTGTACGAGTGACATGTGGTCGACATCTATAACGGACACATCTAACACGCGGGCACTCAAACTCTCAGATCATTCACGGGGTGCCGGGGGCGGGGCGGGAGCCAGCCGAGGAGATAACATCAGTTTAATTGATGAATATTATCCCCCCAAATTTGACCTTACAGTAGTAAACTATTTATAGTTTACTGAGGAGACCTGTCGGGGATCCCCGATGAACAGAAGCACAATATAAGAGATATCATTATAAGATGTATGTGTTTGGTTTCTTAATTTCAAGAAATAATATAACATTGAGTGCTTTGCAAATAAGCAGCATTTGAAAAAAATATAAATAAATAATAATAATTCAAATACAGATTATACAATATAAATTCGAAAAGGAAAAATTGCAGCACTGACTGAACATGTTAGTGTAAGGCCGCTAATAATTTTTATATATATATATATATATATATATATATATATATATATATATATATATATATATATATATATATATATTAATTGGCATATGAGTATAAAACTTTTGGCCGAGCCTATCTCTCAGAATTCTCACCTGCCATGGCCGAGCCTATCTCTCACAGTTTTCACCTGTTGGTTAACTATTGATCTTCAATAACATGTTAAGAAGTTAAGATTCCTTATAGAATTTCAGGTTGACATTAATTCATTAACACTGTCATTAACGATGTCAGGATGACTCCTCGGTGTTAAGTGAAATGTGTCTGGAAAGGTTGTAAAGCTTCTTTCTCCAGCCTGTGGTTGTAAAGCTTGTATTCTCCAGCCTGTGGTTGTAAAGCTTGTATTCTCCAGCCTGTGGTTGTAAAGCTTGTATTCTCCAGCCTGTGGTTGTAAAGCTTGTATTCTCCAGCCTGTGGTTGTAAAGCTTGTATTCTCCAGCCTGTGGTTGTAAAGCTTGTATTCTCCAGCCTGTGGTTGTAAAGCTTGTATTCTCCAGCCTGTGGTTGTAAAGCTTGTATTCTCCAGCCTGTGGTTGTAAAGCTTGTATTCTCCAGCCTGTGGTTGTAAAGCTTGTATTCTCCAGCCTGTGGTTGTAAAGCTTGTATTCTCCAGCCTGTGGTTGTAAAGCTTGTATTCTCCAGCCTGTGGTTGTAAAGCTTGTATTCTCCAGCCTGTGGTATGCTATATAAGTTGGCATTCTTTTCCCTAGTGTGACTTCGTCAGGCTAAAATAGCTTTTATCATTCGCCATGCAGGAGCGCGTGATTGGTGAACCGTAAAAATTCGTTAAAAAGGGAGGGGGGGGGGTGTCCGGGCGCAGTTTCTAATTCATAGCATAAGTAAGCTAACGGTAGCAACAAAGTTTTCCAGTCTGCGCTGGCATTCAATTGCAACAATACAGCCAGAATAAACGGTGGCAGTTGTTACAGCCATAATAAGCACGAACAAGGACAGTTGTTACAGCCATAGAGAAGCACGAACAAGGACATTTGTTACAGCCATAGTAAGCACGAACAAAGACAGTTGTTACAGCAATAGTAAGCACGAACAAGTTGCTACAGCCATAGTAAGCACGAACAAGGACAGTTGCTACATCCATAGTAAGCACTAACAAGGACAGTTGTTACATCCATAGTAAGCACTAACAAGGACAGTTGTTACAGCCATAGTAAGCACAAAACAGTGCCCAGGACTAACAGACACCGGAAGGAAGAGATTACCCAAATTATTAAATTATCAAACCCGGGTGTCGCCCCTACATGAACATGACACACACAAAAATCTGTACAAATCCTAATTACCATATCTCTATTCCACGTCATCTTTGAACTCCGCCCACTTCCGGAGCTCATCTCTCGGTCCGTGTGTGACAATTGGCGGACGACGCGTCCTCCTGAAAAGCCGAGTTTTGCCCTTTAGCTATTTACACGACGATTCAAACGTCAGGAGGGGGTTTTGTTGGTTGAGGCTATTCACGGCATTGTTGTGTGAACAGATCGGCCCACCGCCGTCCCACCGCCGTCCCACAATGGAAGGTGGTAACGACCCGCAATCAGTGTTACCTTAATCTCTTTAAGATTAACCGCCACTCACTTCCACTATAATCATTCCCTCCCCCCCCCCTCAAACCCGCCGATCATTTGACCGTTCGTGACCATCGACATTATTGAATGTTGACCCACGGGGCCGGTCAGTGGTTTTGGAATGACCACTGTCTTTCGGACGACGACCGCTGTCCGTTCGGACGCCTCGTTCAAACCCCGTGGTTGAAAATGGGGTTGGTGTTGTGGAAGTTGCTATTGTTGTTGTCCTGTGGTGGTGTCTGGAGACAAGCACAGAGGAGGGATGATCGGCGTCTCGTGTATTCAATATTTGCCATGTTGACTTCACGACCGGCGGTCAGGCGATGTTGAGTAATGAACAACAAACAAGAGGACATCGGTGCTCAGCGATTATACGAAAGAATTATGAACAATTGACATATTATAAATATATATATATATATATATTAATTACTCAATGATTATTTATAATTTTTTATGGAAATAAATGAATTTATAAATATATATTTGAAAATCCTTGAAATTATAATCAAATTTTTATTAATGATTACATTTCTCTGATGAATATAAATGAACTTTTTTTTTCAATCTTTCGGTTAGCAAAAAAAAAGAAAAATGGCTGACATCTAAATTTTTACCCCCAGCAGTTCTCACACCTTATGCCAATCCGGTCAACTATTCCTCCCCGGAAACGGAAAAAAATTAGAACCTTTTCTGAGAAGATTGAATTCTGATATTTAAATATTGAATAAATGTGCACAAATTCCTTAAAATTTCAGTCAGTTTTATGTGTCGGCGTTTTACAAAACTATATTCAATTCATTTTTTTCTTCTGGTGGAATGTATTTTTTTTTTAAAACTGACCATTTACAGTTTTACCGTAGTGACAAGTCTTTTTATCTGTAGTAGCGTTGTTTTAGCTGACAGGTTACGGTTTTGCCATAGTAACAAGTCTTGTAATCTGAAGTAACATTCAACGCTGGCGCTAGGAGGGTGCGGGGCCTTGGGCAAATTGAATTTTGCTGGGCCGTTGACCGTTATATATTCCGCCGATATGATGTTAAAACACGCTATAATCGTACGATGGGGCCTTGCTGGTCACAAAGGCAATATCTATGAAAAAACAGTAAATAGCATTCGTCTTCTTATCGTGTGATGCAGGCTGAACAAAAGCTTAGCGGGTATATACACAATATAAAAGTCCATGATAATTCCCTTTCGTCTTCTTAACGTGCGCCCAGAGGTCTTCCCGAGATTCATCTCGAACGGATAGTATGGGAGCCAGGCTGACCAAGGGACAGTATGGGAGCCAGGCTGACCAAGGGATAGTATGGGAGTCAGACTGACCAAGGGACAGTATGGGAGCCAGACTGACCAAGGGATAGTATGGTAGCCAGACTGACCAAGGGATAGTATGGGAGCCAGACTGACCAAGGGATAGTATGGGAGCCAGACTGACCAAGGGATAGTATGGGAGCCAGACTGACCAAGGGATAGTACGGGAGCCAGACTTACTAAGGGATAGTATGGGAGCCAGACTTACCAAGGGATAGTATGGGAGCCAGACTGACCAAGGGATAGTATGGGAGCCAGACTGACCAAGGGATAGTATGGGAGCCAGACTTACCAAGGGATAGTATGGGAGCCAGATTGGGAGCCAGACTGACCAAGGGATAGTATGGGAGCCAGACTGACCAAGGGATAGTATGGGAGCCAGACTGACCAAGGGATAGTATGGGAGCCAGACTGACCAAGGGATAGTATGGGAGCCAGACTGATCAAGGGATAGTACGGGAGCCAGACTTACTAAGGGATAGTATGGGAGCCAGACTTACCAAGGGATAGTATGGGAGCCAGACTGACAAAGGGATAGTATGGGAGCCAGACTGACCAAGGGATAGTACGGGAGCCAGACTTACCAAGGGATAGTATGGGAGCCAGACTGACCAAGGGATAGTATGGGAGCCAGACTGACCAACGGACAGTATGGGAGCTAGACTGACCAAGGGACAGTATGGGAACCAGAATTGCCTTCAGACCATTTGACTATCAAATAACTCAGAATAGTGTGTTGACTGGATTAGTAGGCTTAGCTACATTATAAATATACTACGGCAACGCATGGGGCCCCGCGCGGTTGCCCTCTTCACCATCCCCTACCGCCGGCCCTGTAACATTGTTTTAACTGACCAGTTACAGTTTTGCTATAGTAACAAGTCTTGTTATCCGAAGTAAGAATTTTTTAACTGACCAGTTTCGGTTTTACCATAGTAACAAGACTTTTTATTTGAAGTAAAATTGTTTTAACTAATCAACTAATTAGGCTAAAATTTTGATTATTCTAAACGGCATACGGACACACAAAGGTCATCGGACACACACATGACAACGGACACACAAATGTCATCGGACAAAAATTGGCAACGGAGCATAATTCACGACGGACACACAAATGACAGCGGACACACAAATGACAACGAACACAAATGACAAAGGAAGCACAAATGACAACGAACACACATAACAATGGACACACAAATGACAACGGACACACATATGAAAACGGACACACATACCAATCGACACGAAAATGACAACGGACACTCAAAACAACGGACACACAAATGACAACTGACTCACATAACCACGGACACACACTTAACAACGGACACACACTTGACAACGGACACACAAAAACAATGGACACACACATGACCACGGAGACAAAAAATAAAGACGGACAGTTAATTCACATTTATCAGACACATACTTTTTAAAAATTAAATCAGATATGATTAAAATGGTCAGTGGACCTCAACAATTTTAATCTCTAGCCACATGCATCGGGTCATAGTTTGACCACTGGCGGCATGCAACTGCTGAAATGAACTTGTTTATTTCTCTTCTTATCAATACTAACTGGTGGAATAGATTTGTTAATTAATCTCTCTACAAATAGATTTGGCTACAATTAAAATTCACGGCAAAGAAATGCGTCTCTTGTTCCCTCATATAGCTATCAATTTTTGTTTAAATCACTCAAATAGCCTTTATGAATCACAGATACAACAAGGAACACAACTCAAAGTGAGCTAATAATTAATTAAAACTTAAGAAATTATTATCGTTATGCCAGTCCTGTACTTTGAAATGATGTTTATTATTATCCAACAAGTTCCATTTCAAATCACAATTTAGCCACTGAATGATAGATACAAATATATGCTAATTCTTGCAGTTTTGTTGGAGATTTTTTCCCCATTGATCCAACGCGTGCCCCAAAGTCCATTGACCACTGTCAGTGACCAGCGTCAGTGACCAGTGTCAGTGACCAGTGTCAGTAACCAGTGCCAGTGACCAGTGTCAGTGACCAGTGTCAGTGATCAGTGTCAGTAACCAGTGTCAGTGACCAGTGTCAGTGACCAGTTTCAGTGACGAGTGTCAGTTACCAGTGTCAGTGACCAGTGTCAGTGACCAGTGTCAGTGATCAGTGACCAGTGTCAGTGACCAGTGTCAGTGACCAGTGACAGTTACCAGTGTCAGTGACCAGTGTCAGTAGCCAGTGTCAGTGACCAGTGTCAGTGACCAGTGTCAGTAACCAGTGCCAGTGACCATTGTCAGTGACCAGTGTCAGTGATCAGTGACCAGTGTCAGTGATCAGTGTCAGTGATCAGTGTCAGTGATCAGTGTCAGTGATCAGTGTCAGTGATCAGTGTCAGTGACCAGTGACCAGTGTTAGTAACCAATGGCAGTGACCAGTGTCAGTGACCAGTGTCAGTGACCAGTGTCAGTGACCAGTGTCAGTGACCAGTGTCAGTGACCAGTGTCAGTGACGAGTGTCAGTTACCAGTGTCAGTGACCAGTGTCAGTGATCAGTGTCAGTGATCAGTGTCAGTAGCCAGTGTCAGTGACCAGTGTCAGTAACCAGTGCCAGTGACCATTGTAAGTGATCAGTGTCAGTGATCAGTGTCCTATGTCAGTGACCAGTGTCAGTGATCAGTGTCAGTGATCAGTGTCAGTGATCAGTGTCAGTAGCCAGTGTCAGTGACCAGTGTCAGTAACCAGTGGCAGTGACCAGTGTCAGTGACCAGTGTCAGTGATCAGTGACCAGTGTCAGTGACCAGTGTCAGTGACCAGTGTACGCTATAGGAGATGCGAACCATTTGATTGATTAATACTTTTTGCGCTGATTTGCTCCAAAACTCATCCCCTTTGTTTGGTAATCGCTTGAATTTTTATCTCTCCCCCCACCCCTCTAAAAAAGTCATGAAATTCCCATTAACACATTCAGCATGTACTGCCGCAACTGACCAGTGGTCAAAGCGATCCATCGCTTTGAACTCATTACACCCCCAAAACCTCTTCATCTCGCGCCAACCGCCAATGTCGCCAACGTTCGTCCAATTTGTTTGTTGTCTATACAAAAGTGCCCTTCCTCCCCCCCCCCCCCCCCCGATCTCCTAATGTTATGTCTTCATACGCCCCTGCTAACAACCGAAACCTGCAGCGCCAACACCCCCAACGGCGCGGCGTCTGTCTTTAATATCACAGTTGGAGATGCGACCATCGCCAGAAACGATCTTCTTCCTCCATTGTGACCAAGATAAAAGGCTGGACACAACCGACTCGCCTTCCCGGTACGGACTCCACCTGAAATTGATTGCTCATACTCTCAAAAGAAAATGCCAATTGACGTCTCAGTTAATCTTTCTTCGTCATTGCCTTAAAACTATTGTGACCCCCCCCCACCCCCATCTCACGGCATTATCAACTTCCAGGTACAAAAAAAACAACAAAAGCATCAAACGACCATGTTTGGAACACCGCTATAAATCCAGCACCTTTTCATCCACGGACAGGCCAAGGGTCACGTCTTATTTCTTCGTCACAATGGTCAGTTGGTTTAAAGTCGTGTGTGGGGACCCGTGGCGTCAAGGGTCGATGGTCAAGCGTTCAATCGTCTTCGTGTCCGTGTGACCGTTTGTGGGGAACGTGGTGAGTCTATTGTTGATCGCCGATGTAATGTACGATGGAGGGGGAAACTCTCGCCTGAGTCCAACACACACACAAAAAACCAACAACCTAAAGCGTACAAGTCCCCAATGCTAAATGCGAGTACTGAGCGACTCACCAAAATTTTACAGGCAAAAAAAAAAAAAAAATCTATACCTTAACAACTTTACCTTGAAGCAAACAGAGAATATCTGTATACGTTTATAATTGTGGAGTCAGATTTACACCATGACAATGCCGAGCAGAAGATGAATTTTTCAACTAATTTTATTTTAGCCACGGCATGATGGGAAGTTTGGTCACTAAAACGTTTTTTTTTTTTTAAAAACAACAACATTATTATTCCAAAGTACTGCCTGAAAGGTTGAACTCCCTCCAAAAGTCTAGCTCTCGAGATGCGTATCCGGAAATTCGATCGAAAGAAATTTCGTTGAGGGTAATTTGATCGAACGGAAATTTGATGGAATCTTTTTTTTTTTTTCCTTCAGTTTTTCCTTTAAATTTTTTCTTCAATTTTTTTTTCGAACGTGTTTTTTTTTTTTTTTTCTTCAGTTTTTTTTTTTAATTTTTGCTTCAAATTTTTTTTCGAATGTGTTTTTTTTTTTTTTTTACTATGTAGTGTAGTGTAGTGTAGTGTAGTGTAGTGTAGTGTAGTGTAGTGTAGTGTAGTGTAGTGTAGTGTAGTGTAGTGTAGTGTAGTGTAGTGTAGTGCGTTCAAAAAGAAATTTGACAAAAATTTTAACGCGTGAACTGAAAAAAAGATTCGACCAAATTTCCGTGGATCGATTTACCGTCGACGAAATTTCTTTCGATCAAACTTCCGGTAAACCTCCATATGATGAGACTTTGCTTTATTAACGCACAGGGCCCTCTACAAATTGCATGTTACCCTTGGTCAGGGTCTAAAGTTTAATACTAATCCCAGTGACACTGAAAGACAAATAGACCACACACACAAAATTCCCAACATCTACAGAGTAGCTTTGATCAGTCGACAGTAACACGATGTGTTGGTGTTTTTAATTCTAAAAATAATCATTTCCCTGGCGTCGCCCACCTATTCCTCCCCTACCGATCTCCTCTCCCCCCCCCCCCCCCCCTCAATGAACCGCTCCGTTCATTTAAAATCCCCCCCCCCCCAATCTCAGTGAACCCTCTTTATTATGAGTTTGTTTGGTGTATGTATATGTGTGTAAAGAAGACGTGGTGCGACATACGACTTTAAGTGTTTACGTTAGCGCATATTGAGTAGAGAGCTTTTCAGAGGATTACCGTAACTTCCATTCTGGATTACCGTAACTTGCATTCTGGATTACCGTAACTTGCATTCTGGATTACCGTAACATGCATTCTGGATTACCGTAACTTGCATTCTGGATTATCATAACTTCCATTCTGGATTACCGTAACTTGCATTCTGGATTACCGTAACTTCCATTCTGGATTACCGTAACTTGCATTTTGGATTACCGTAACTTGCATTCTGGATTACCGTAACTTCCATTCTGGATTACCGTAACTTCCATTCTGGATTACCGTAACTTCCATTCTGGATTACCATAACTTCCATTCTGGATTACCGTAACTTCCATTCTGGATTACCGTAACTTCCATTTTGGATTACCGTAACTTGCATCCTGGATTACCATAACTTCCATTCTGGATTACCGTAACTTCCATCCTAGATTACCGTAACTTCCATTCTGGATTACCGTAACTTCCATTCTGGATTACCGTAACATGCATCCTGGAATACCGTAACTTCAATTCTGGTTTACCGTAACTTCCATTTTGGATTACCGTAACTTACATCCTGGATTACCATAACTTCCATTCTGGATTACCGTAACTTCCATCCTAGATTACCGTAACTTCCATTCTGGATTACCGTAACATGCATCCTGGAATACCGTAACTTCTATTCTGGATTACCGTAACTTCCATTATGGATTACCGTAACTTCCATCCTGGATTACCGTAACTTCCATTCTGGATTACCGTAACTTCCATTCTGGATTACCGTAACTTCCATTCTGGATTACCGTAACTTCCATTCTGGATTACCGTAACTTCCATTCTGGATTACCGTAACTTCCATTCTGGATTACCGTAACTTCCATTCTGGATTACCGTAACTTCCATTCTGGATTACCGTAACTTCCATTCTGGATTACCGTAACTTCCATTCTGGATTACCGTAACTTCCATTCTGGATTACCGTAACTTCCATTCTGGATTACCGTAACTTCCATTCTGGATTACCGTAACATGCATCCTGGAATACCGTAACTTCTATTCTGGATTACCGTAACTTCCATTATGGATTACCGTAACTTCCATCCTGGATTACCGTAACTTCCATTCTGGATTACCGTAACTTCCATCCTGGATTACCATAACTTCCATTCTGGATTACCGTAACTTCCATTCTGGATTACCGCAACTTCCATTCTGGATTACCCTAAATTGCATTATGGATTACCGTAACTTCCATTTTGGATTACCGTAACTTGCATCCTGGAATACCATAACTTCCATTCTAGATTACCGTAACTTCCATCCTAGATTACCGTAACTTCCATTCTGGATTACCGTAACTTCCATTCTGGATTACCGTAACATGCATCCTGGAATACCGTAACTTTCATTCTGGATTACCGTAACTTCCATTATGGATTACCGTAACTTCCATTCTGGATTACCGTAACTTCCATTCTGGATTACCGTAACATGCATCCTGGAATATCGTAACTTTCATTCTGGATTACCGTAACTTACATTCTGGATTACCGTAACTTCCATCCTGGATTACCGTAGCTTCCATTCTGGATTACCGAAACGTCCATTCTGGATTACCGTAACTTCCATTCTGGTTTACCGTAACTTCCATTTTGGATTACCGTAACTTGCATCCTGGATTACCATAACTTCCATTCTGGATTACCGTAACTTCCATCCTAGATTACCGTAACTTCCATTCTGGATTACCGTAACTTCCATTCTGGATTACCGTAACTTCCATCCTGGATTACCGTAACTTCCATTCTGGATTACCGTAACTTCCATCCTGGATTACCGTAACTTCCATTCTGGATTATCGTAACTTCCATCCTGGATTACGGTAGAGTCCATTCTGGATTACCGAAACGTCCATTCTGGATTACCGTAACTTCCATTCTGGATTACCGTAACTTCCATTCTGGATTACCGTAACTTGTATTCTGGATTACCGTAACTTCCATTTTGGATTACCGTAACTTGCATCCTAGATTACCGTAACTTCCATTCTGGATTACCGTAACTTCCATTCTGGATTACCGTAACTTGCATTCTGGATTACCGTAACTTCCATTTTGGATTACCGTAACTTGCATCCTGGATTACCATAACTTCCATTCTGGATTACCGTAACTTCCATCCTAGATTACCGTAACTTCCATTCTGGATTACCGTAACTTCCATTCTGGATTACCGTAACATGCATCCTGGAATACCGTAACTTCTATTCTGGATTACCGTAACTTCCATTATGGATTACCGTAACTTCCATCCTGGATTACCGTAACTTCCATTCTGGATTACCGTAAC
>CAXITT010000212.1:844313-859515 GCA_964033795.1 Lymnaea stagnalis | reverse complement strand
GCTGGTGGTTGTTGCTTTGAACGTTTGCATTAAGAGTTTTAGTCAAAAAATTGGACAGTGGTCAAGATTAATTCAGATTAATATTTTAAGTAATTGACCCTAAAAAAAAAAAAAAAACGAAAAAAAAAAACGAAAGAAAATACAAGAAACATGGGAGAGAAAAGTTCTATGGAAAATATATGGACCAACTAAGTATAAATATGGATGAAGAATACGAGCCACCCGTGAATTGTACAGTCTATATCAGGATCCCAGGCCAGTAGCAGAAGTAAAATAGGGCAGGCTACCCTGGGCGGGACACTTAGAAAGAATGTCAAATGGCAGATGAGTGAAGAGGGTGCATCACCAATGCCCCAGGGGAAAAAGGCTCAAAGGCAGACTTAGGCTTAGACGGACGGATGATGTGGACAAAGACCTACTACAACTGGGAATCCAAGCATGGAAAAGAAAAGCATCAGTTTAGGTATGAGTGGAAGGATGTGGTGAGGTAGGCCAAAGCCATACATTTGCCTGGGCTACAGCGCTACAGGGGTACAGGGCTACAGGGCTACAGCGCTACAGGGCTACAGCGCTACAGGGCTACAGCGCTACAGGGCTACAGCGCTACAGGGCTACAGGGGTGGATGGATTTTAAGTAATTAGAGTGGGATTTGTCAATTTGAAACTTGTGCGATGTTGGGAGGGTATATAAGTGCATATCAAGACGGCGATGATTAAAAGGATATCTCATACGTGTAAAGATGTACATTATAAACGTCAGATGGAGGCCACAAAATCCTTTGCCAGTCATAGGTCAAATTATCTGATAATAATGTGTGTCTGTGTCGTCATATGTCAAGTTTATCTGACATTAAGTTGTGTCTGTGTCGTCATTTGTCAAGTTATCTGACATTAAGTTGCGTCTGTGTCGTCATGTGTCAAGTTTATCTGATATTCAAATGTGTCTTTGTCAAGTTATCTGATATTAATGTGTGTCGTCTCAAGTTACCTAATATTAACGTGTGTCTGTGACAGAGTCTTTGAACCGTTGGCGTTCCCTTTGAAGTGAACTTGCTTTACAAAGAGTTCACGAACCTCAGTAAAGAGGTTAATATGCATTTACACTAGAACTGTGAATTAGCTTTACAGCTAGAGCCTTTCATTTACTTTAGAACTATGCATCAACTTATCTATTGACACTAGCTGGGGAGCACACAACAGTCATCCTTGTTGAATCAAGATTGTGTCTGTGACAGAGTCTTTGAACCGTTGGCGTTCCCTTTGAAGTGAACTTGCTTTACAAAGAGTTCACGAACCTCAGTAAAGAGGTTAATATGCATTTACACTAGAACTGTGAATTAGCTTTACAGCTAGAGCCTTTCATTTACTTTAGAACTATGCATCAACTTATCTATTGACACTAGCTGGGGAGCACACAACAGTCATCCTTGTTGAATCAAGATTTTAAGATTATGTCTTCTCTCCCCCCCCCCCCCTCACCGATACAGAACGGCTAACCATGAACCATGGGGGGAATATCAGAAACCGCATCACACAGTTCGGTCACCAGTTTCTGAGTTGTACACAGGGATTATTTCTACTATAATTCGAACCCTTGGCGCAATCACTCTGTGAGCTGTACACAGGGATTATTTCTACTATAATTCGAACCCTTGGCGCAATCACTCTGTGAGCTGTACACAGGGATTATTTCTACTATAATTCGAACCCTTGGCGCAATCACTCTGTGAGCTGTACACAGGGATTATTTCTACTATAATTCGAACCCTTGGCGCAATCACTCTGTGAGCTGTACACAGGGATTATTTCTACTATAATTCGAACCCTTGGCGCAATCACTCTGTGAGCTGTACACAGGGATTATTTCTACTATAATTCGAACCCTTGGCGCAATCACTCTGTGAGCTGTACACAGGGATTATTTCTACTATAATTCGAACCCTTGGCGCAATCACTCTGTGAGCTGTACACAGGGATTATTTCTACTATAATTCGAACCCTTGGCGCAATCACTCTGTGAGCTGTACACAGGGATTATTTCTACTATAATTCGAACCCTTGGCGCAATCACTCTGTGAGCTGTACACAGGGATTATTTCTACTATAATTCGAACCCTTGGCGCAATCACTCTGTGAGCTGTACACAGGGATTATTTCTACTATAATTCGAACCCTTGGCGCAATCACTCTGTGAGCTGTACACAGGGATTATTTCTACTATAATTCGAACCCTTGGCGCAATCACTCTGTGAGCTGTACACAGGGATTATTTCTACTATAATTCGAACCCTTGGCGCAATCACTCTGTGAGCTGTACACAGGGATTATTTCTACTATAATTCGAACCCTTGGCGCAATCACTCTGTGAGCTGTACACAGGGATTATTTCTACTATAATTCGAACCCTTTGCGCAATCACTCTGTGGAAGTATATTTAAATTACTTACTCAAGAAATAAAATGTTGAGGCTTTGCTAAAAGAGATGAAAAAAATATTTTAAATACTAAATGCTTGTATCAAATTACTGTTTAATTAATTGTTGATGACTATATATATGTATATATATATATATATATATAATCAATAACCAAGTTCAGTCGGGTGGAACCAGGTAGATAGAAATATGGTCGGTGGTTCTCTATCTATACCGGTATCTATTAATGAAAGCTGGGCAGTTGTGACGCCGCGAATGACTACTAAGGGAGGGCGCATGTCAGTCAGGCGGAACCAGGTGGATATAAATGTCGTTGATGGTTCTCTTCCTATTTCTTCTACTGAAAGCTTGACATTGTTGAATGAGGAAACAGAATGCTCGCTGTGATGCTATGGCCTGAACTTCTACCAGTCGATGATAAGGGACGGAAATGGTGGAGCGAGGCATGGCAAGGCTTGAAATGAGAGGACATGAGAATAGAGGGAGAACGTTTCGGCCAAGAGCCTTCTTCGGCATCAAGAAAGTTACACAACTTCAGCGCCTGTTTGATTGAGATGTATTTTGATGGACCAAGTTCCTGATTGTATCACGTGACCATATGTTGTTGTTGTTGCTGTTATAATTATATTTCATATTTATTAAGTTATCTTTATGTTTATTATTTATTATATTAATTAAGCAATTAATGTATGTATTTATTATTTATTAAATTAAGTAAGTAAATAATGTATTTATTTATTATTTATTAATTTATTAAGTTATTGATTTATGTATTATTATGTATTATTATTATTATTATTATTATTATTATTATTATTATTATTATTATTATTATTATTATTATTATTATTATTATTATTATTATTATTATTATTTTATTATTATCACTATTATTATTATTATTATATTTATCATCATCATTATTATTATTATTTTATTATTATTAATATTATTATTATTTAATTATTATTATTAATAACTTGAACGCTGATATTAGCATAATTCATTAGGTGGCCAGATTATCGTGTCCCAGTTCTGAGTCGCTTAGGGACAGTACAACATGTCCCAGTTCTGAGTCGCTAAGGAACAGTACAACATGAAACATAGACGCTCCAAATGACCAAATACTTGACGTACAAATGTGATGACAAGTTTATTTGACAAAATCGATACCGATGAAAACACATTTTTTTGCTTGGTCAGCAGAAAAGAGTTTTGTTCTTTATACAATAGAAGTGAATATAAAAATATGTATTTAAAAAAAAAAGAAAAAAAAAAAAAATTTATTTAAAAAAAAAAAAAAAAAAAAAAAAAATTTTAATTTAATGAGTGTAATACACACAAGAAACATGCACTTTAGGAGTTCGTTACGGTTACGCCACACAGGTTTTAACGTACTGCTACAGTACTAGGCAATTTATATTTCCCTTGTAACAATCTTCTGTTTGTGCTAGACCTTGAGCGGTAAATCAGTTTATTTCCATTGTAGTCTACCAACAGCTGGGCCGTCTACCAACAGCTGGGCTGTCTACCAACAGCTGGGCCTTCTACCAACAGCTGGGCCTTCTACCAACAGCTGGGCCTTCTACCAACAGCTGGGCCGTCTACCAACAGCTGGGCCGTCTACCAACAGCTGGGCCTTCTACCAACAGCTGGGCCTTCTACCAACAGCTGGGCCTTCTACCAACAGCTGGGCCGTCTACCAACAGCTGGGCCGTCTAAAAAAAAAGGTCATCATCATTCATTTGATGAATATCTCCATGTCTGCCGGCTCTATTGGTTCGACTCAATCCCTTCAAATTCAATAATTTGATTATCGTCTGCTTCTGTAATGAGCTGAAATGATTTCCCATTTTGATTTTCTTATAGTAATATTAGTAATCGGAGAAGTAACTGGACTTTGGGACCCCGGAGGTGGTCCTGAATTTTTTATCCCCCCCCCCCTTTTTTTTCACGAAAACCCCTCACAATTTTTACAAAATAAAAATCAAACAAATATTTGAAAAATATCAAAATGCCAACCCCCCCCCCCCACACACAAAAGTGCCACCCAGGGTGGAGCGAAGGTTCAACCAGCTCTTCATACACCAGTGACGCTCTTACTCGCTGTCGACAGCGCACGTTTTAGAAATAGTTCATTTCATTTTTAGAAATAGTTCGTTTCGGTAGTGCCTGCTTTAATATAACACTCTTGATGGCGGCTATCGAATCCCCCTTCTTGTCGGTACAGGTTCGATGTCTCACTCTTCTCGGTACGAGGTATCGGAGCTCTCGCGTCGGGGAACACAAGCTTCCACTGACAAAACCACTGTCTCTTAACGAGAGCACCACCACCTTCCACCTAGAAACCACCGGCTTCCGCCGAGAACACCACCACCTTCCACCTAGAAACCACCGGCTTCCGCCGAGAACATCACCGGCTTCCGCCGAGAACACCACCAGCTCCCCCCCCCCCTAGAACCCACCAATACCCCCAATGTCACCGGATCGCTTGACTGGTTTAAGCCCCCATGGCTTGTAGGTGAGTACAAGAGAAATGACCGCACTTAAAAGTCATTAAAGAAAAAAAATCATTTTTTTCTTTTCTTTCCCATTTCCCGGAAATGGGATAAACAACAACAAAACAAATTTTTTTTAAAAGGATGGGGGGGGGGGGGGGGGGGGGGTATAAAAAACCTTTTTAAAAAAAAAAAATATTTTTTTTTTTTTTTTTCCCCTTTCCCGGAAAGGGGAAAAAAAACAACAAAAAAAATTTTTTTTAAAAGGAGGGGGGGGGGGGGGGTAGGTGGGTATACACAGCCTTTTTAAAAAATAAACATGTGATAAGCATCCCAATAGATTCTATTGGGGACGTAGAGTCTAGGCATCCCTATTGTAGTCACCGACAGAGTTTATTGGACACTAAGGTTTAGCCATTTCGGGAATCATTATTTTCTGATAAATCTCATGTCATTAGACCAAAGCAATTTCCAGGGGATGAAATCAGGATAGTTGGTCATTAGAATAGTGTGATGATACCTTCACACCTTCTCACAAGTTGAAACCGAGCATTTCACATTTTCGATCACCTAAGGCGGCTTGAGTTGTAGTTAAGATTTCAATTTTTTTTTAATTTTTTTTTTTTAATTATTAATTAATTTTTTTTTTCGCAATGGCCTTTGACAGCTACTTTGCCAAACAAGAACGCCAGAATCTCCCCGAAGAAACGTGTTTTCATGGACAGGAGGCAATCACGGGACAACTTTCATGTCAATGTTTGACTTTCCGTTATCAGGTCCCACGAGTTGACAGGGGGAAATGGTGGGAAGAAGCCAATGCCCCAAGTAGCTATCTGTTGTACAATGCCCCAATTAATTATCTATTAAACACAGAAGATTATGCCGCACTTAGCTAGTATACAATGCCTCACTTAACTGTTACACTATGCCCCACTTAACTATATGTTTTACAGTGTCCCACTTAGCTTACATGGTATACACAGAAGCTATTGCCCCACTTAACTGTTATACACAGAAGCTATTGCCCCACTTAACTGTTATACACAGAAGCTAGTGTCCCACATAACACAAAAGATAATGCCCCACTTAACTGTTATACACAGAAGCTAGTGTCCCACTTAACTGTTATACACAGAAGCTAGAGCCTCACTTAACACAGAAGATAATGTCTCACTTAACTATATGGTATACACAGAAGCTAATGTCCCACTTAATTGTTATACACAGAAGCTAGTGTCCCACTTAATTGCTATACACAGAACATGTTCGTCTCCAGTCTAGTTTTCCAATGTTGATAGCCTATAGGCGCGTGTGCCTTTTGATTGATTTAAAATTGATGAATTTTGTAATACTGAAAACACAAAAATAAAAATAAAAAATGAAATCGGTCACACCTCCTTAGGTCTGGTCAATTTTTTCCAAGAACACCTCATGTTCCACCAAGAACACCTCATGTTCCGCCAAGAACACCTCATGTTCTGCCAATAACACATCATGTTCCACCAAATTTTATTGCGTTTAATTTAATGGATTCCTCACGCCCACATTTCAACAATTTATAGAACATGTAAATAAAAATAAATTATCATAACATTTTAATCTATTTTATTCATGTAATGACCAGTAATAAACATCTTTATACACATAACCTCAGCGTCTAAGTGTACAAATAAATGGACATCTTGGGAATACACCAATATGTTTCTAGGGGTTAAAATAAACACAAAAATAAAACATTTTGGTTTGGATAAGTCACGTTTTAAAGATATATTGTCGATTTGTTTACGATTGCGAAGTGAGATATGTGCAAAGTTGGGATGGACACTGGACACTAGAGCAACATACATCTTTATGGACTTTGTTGTTATTCATGGGTATAAATCAGAATGTGTACTGGCAAACTATACATCACAGCGACATGCCCGTGTTAGACGAACAAGCGTACATGGACAAGTGTACATTTATATGGTAGAGACCATGGACTTCTTGAGTTAACTGACGGATGTGTATACTGACAGATGTGTATACTGACAGATGTGTATACTGACAGATGTGTATACGTCAATGAGAGATGGCATACATCTTACGTGGACAGATCAAATAGACGTCCTGGAATGACGATGCCGATGAAAATAAATAATACATCGACGTCCACAGTCACGTGACACGAACATTATAGAGTGACGTGACTCACGTTTCGTGGCCAGGTGGGCTGCGAGCGTCAGTTTTACCTTCGTAACAGTTGGATGTTTCACACTCATCGGCTACTCGAGTTGTTCCCAAACAACAAATGGATAATCAAAACATCATTAAAATATAAATGTATTAACAAATTAAAATATTATTAATATTTTTTGTCTTCTAAAGTCTACTTTTTGTTATATTCTGTTGCCCCCCCCCCCCCAAATCGCATTTGCCACGTTGGGATGTTGAAGGTCTGGGCTATGAGTGGTTGTTATTATATTATTGGGGGGGGGGGGGTAATTTTTACCATCTCGATAAATAATTGTTAATAAAATACTTGAAACGGACAATTCTTTCCCACTGTAGACTTTTCTGACACAGTGACACAGACATTCTTAATTCATTTGATGGATTATTATGAACTTATCGCAGTTCTCAAATGTCGTAAAGTAACTGTCTCAAACCTGCCTCATAATTTATTACCTATTGTCCTTTAGATATATAAAAAAAATAAAGCAAATAGTAAACAATTAAATAATGTATATCTTGACATCTTAAAGATCGTCCTATGTGTGTAAATATTGTTCCCGCTGACCAGTGTCCAGCCATTCTCGTCTGACCACTCTCCGACTGCTCTCTACTGACCACACGTGTTCCTTCATTAATTCACACCAAAATAGATGAAGAAGAAAAAATCCTCGGTGCGCAAGATGAACATTTTCAAATAAGATGAACATTCTCAAATAAGATGAACATTCTCAAATAAGATGAACATTTTCAAATAAGATGAACATTCTCAAATAAGATGAACATTCTCAAATAAGATGAACATTCTCAAATAAGATGAACATTCTCAAATAAGTTATCAAAGATTTCACAACAAGTATGACACTATACTTGTCAAGTCAAAACTATATGCGGGAAATCATCTACGTCATCAAGTCAGTGTAGATGTTCTCAAAACACAAAACACGTGTTTTACCAATGTTCTCCCTTGATCCGAAGCGAGGCGCCACCGCCCTGCTCCCACACTGCTCCAACACTGCTCCCACACTGCTCCCGCCCTGCTCCCGCCCTGCTCCCACACTGCTCCCGCCGTCCCATTGGCGCCAAGTGAGACCGACGTCTGCTCAACTCCAGTCTCGTCTGCTCACCCTCATCACCGCACTGAATGATGTGCACGGACCTCACGAGCTTCAACCATGCCATTTTGGTCATTCACATAATTACCGATTTAAGTCAAATTGTTTCGAATTGGGCTGGGCTCTGACCTCTGACCTCTGACCTCTGTGGCCTCGAGTTGAATGATTCTCAGGAATGACACACAAGTTCGGCTGCAGAGCTCCCTCGGACGAGCCAGCTCTGAAAGTCGGGCCCCGCATTCAAACGTGTTTCTTTTTGTATCCTAACATTACGCAAAGATAATGTTTGTCAATTTGTGTATCATAACACATCGTATGAAGACATGTTAGTCACCGGCTGTTCCCTAACCACCTCTAACCCCCCTCCCCCCCCCCCCCAACCCATGCCAATTCTGATACTTCTAAAAGCGCAAAAAAAAAAAAAAAATATCCACTCCTCTACTTAGACTGTGCGGTTATCCACTTAATCGTACGAGTCAATAGTGATGGTGGTATTTCACAATTATTGCCAAAGGGTAATGGATTTTTGTGCATGACAAGATATGTATTGGTTGTTTTTATGCAATGTTCTCACCGCTGTCTATGAAGTAGAACGAGCCAGAAGCATTCGATTCACCGTCTCGTCTAGTCGCTATGCACGTTAATTTCAACGTCGATGTCGTCATCAAAGTCTGAGCACACCGACAGCTCGTCGCTGCTCACGTCGTCATGACTCACGGCCTCGCTCCCGTTCGACTTGATGTCGTCGTGGTAGTGCCGCGCGTCGTCGTCGTCGTCATGGTAACGACGCTCCCCGTCGCCGTCCTTCCCGTCGTCCTGGCGGGAGTGGACCTTCCTGTGGCGCTCGAGGTTGCTCTTGTGCGACGTGGCGTAGTCGCAGACGTTGCAGACGAAGTCCTTCTGCCCGTTGTGGACGGACAAGTGTCTCTTCAGCAGGGCCTTCCTGCAGAACCGGCGCCCGCAGAAATAGCAGGTGTAGCCGTGGTAGTGGAATATCACGGCGTGTTCCCGCAGGGACGCCTTCGTGCTGAAGAGGATGCCGCAGCACTCGAGCATTTTCGAGCTGGTCTGGTGCATCGTGAGCATGTGTCGTTTGAGGTTATTGCGCCTGTCCGTCGTGTAGCGGCACTGCGGGCACGGGAACAGCTTCCTGCCGTAGCTGTGGTTCGCGGGATTGTCCATGGAGAGGATCGGCGAGAGCATGGGGCCAGATCCGACGCGTTCCATCAGAGCTCGAGACTGGGCGAGGGCTAGCACGTTCTGCAGCGCCATCGGCCTCTCCGCTAGCGGCGGCTGGTGCGCGTGCGAGGGCACCTGGTGCGCCGAGGTTTGCTGCGGTTGGTGCCGCGGTGCCTGCTGATGCGGTGGCTGGTGGGGCTGTGGGTGGGTGTGGTCCGCCCCCCTCACGGGAAGTTGGGGGTGGCCAGCGGACAAGCGCTCCATCACTGACCTCGACTGCGCTATAGCTAAAGCGTTCT
The DNA here is from genome assembly GCA_964033795.1 of Lymnaea stagnalis. NCBI lineage: Eukaryota > Metazoa > Mollusca > Gastropoda > Lymnaeidae > Lymnaea > Lymnaea stagnalis. Next base: position 849,779 of record CAXITT010000212.1, on the reverse strand, counting down.
GGATAGACATGTGTCTGTCTAATAAAAGCAGAGGGTGGGTGGTCGCGTGAGAGGGGTGGGTGAGGTGGCCGGGATGGGGATGCAGCACCCCTTGGTTGCCGGATAAACTTGAAAAGAAAGCACCTTTAGACGTCAACATGTCCATGCCGGCGGGCATCTGGCGATTCAGCTGCTCGTACAAAGTCGGCCTGATGACCTGGGGCGCTTTACTCACAAGGGGAGTGGGATGCTTCTGCACGGTGGCATTGGGTGCCTGCGTCGATGTCGGCATGGCTGGACTTTTCAACGACGAAGAGTTAAGCGAATTGTGAGATGGCGGATCGGAAATGTCCGAACCAGCAGAGGCGAGCGTCGACTTCCTGCCCCTGGGGGTCTTGGTGTCATCCTTGTTTGAGGGATTCTTCGAGGGCGGGCTCAGGTCGAGGGCCGGGTTCCAAAGCGAGGGTTTTGGCTTGTCGGACTTTTCGGTGTGAACTTGGATGGGGATTCTGTAATCCAGACCAGGATGGCGTGGTGGGTGGATAGGGATCGGTCTGAAGAGGATAGAAGTAATTTTATTATTATTACTTCTGTTATAGCAATAATTTTATGAATGGTTATAAGCATAAGAAAAAGAAATTATCATAATCTCATCGGAACCCCGTGAAGATATTTAATTGCCCCATTGCATGATAGTCGACGGCGTATCCGGAAATGTGATCTAAAGAAATTTCGTCGACGGTAAATTGATCGACGGGGATTTGATCGAACGCAAATTTGGTCGAATCATTTTTTCAGTTTTTACGTTAAAATGTTGCTTCAAATTTCTTTTTGAACATATTATTTTGTTTTGCCATATAGTATGGTGCGTTCAAAAAGAAATTTGACGATAATTTTAGCGCGTGAACTGAAAAAAAAGATTCGGCCTAATTTCCGTCGATCAATTTACCGTCAACTAAATTTCTTTCGATCAAATTTCCGGTAACCAGTTGATGGACCTGTTCGATGATATTTAATTGACCTGTTGGATGATATTAAATTGACCTGTGTGATGATATTAAATTGACCTGTTGGATGATATTTAATTGACCTGTTGGATGATATTTAATTGACCTGTTGGATGATATTAAATTGACCTGTTGGATGATATTAAATTGACCTGTTGGATGATATTTAATTGACCTGTTGGATGATATTAAATTGACCTGTGTGATGATATTAAATTGACCTGTTGGATGATATTTAATTGACCTGTTGGATGATATTAAATTGACCTGTTGGATGATATTAAATTGACCTGTTGGATGATATTTAATTGACCTGTGTGATGATATTTAATTGGGAAACAGGGAAAGTAGCTTTATTATTTGTCTTTGTTAACAGTGACGGCTTTAAATGTTAACAGTAGCCGCTCTCTTATTCAACAATGTCGGCTCTAGTTTTTAAACATTGGTGGCTCTAGCTGTTAACAGTGGCAGCTCTAGGTGTTGACAGTGGCAGCTCTAGCTGTTGACAGTGGTGGCTCTAGCTTTTGATAGTGGCGGCTCTAGCTGTTGACAGTGGCGGCTCTAGCTTTTGATAGTGGCGGCTCTAGCTGTTGACAGTGGCGGCTCTAGCTGTTGACAGTGGCGGCTCTAGCTTTTGATAGTGGTGGCTCAACCTGTTCATGTTTTGAAATACAAATTTCGCGTGAGTTCCGTCTTCTCTTTGTTTCATTCATTTATCTGATCCTCCGTGGCAGCTATCAAAGATTTTCCCAGTGTACGGACAAATAGTTTACTCACTTTGTCAAGTTCTCTGTGTATCTTCTCCCATCTCTCTCTTTCTCTCTCTCTCTCTCTCGCTCTCTCTCTCCTTCTCTCTCGGTCACTCACTACATCACACAGAATCTCACTTTCTCACCAATCACTCATTCTCTCTCATCCAAACACTCGTCCTCTTTCACACACTCTCTCTCAATCTCTCTCTCTCTCTCTCTCTCTCTCTCTCTCTTTCAATCTCTCTCCCTCTAGTTTTCTATCCTTCTTTCGCCCTTATTTCATAATTCAAAATATACTTTATTCAACCTTCCCCCCCCCCCAACACCCACCACTTTACCACTATACCCCTTCACCCCACCTCAACAAAAGTGTCCAATTCTCAACGACAATTGAACATAATCGCCGAGACGATAAAGCAGAAAATCAAGTCACCGGCTTACAACACATCAATAATGGACGGCACTCTGTAAACGCGCGATTATTCACGAGGCTCACGCGAGAGTCGGTTACAACACCCAACCCCCGTGTCGTCGTTGATGAAATATCAAAGTATCGATTTCCTATTCTTGTTGCTTGCTTTTGTTGTTTTGTTATTGTTTTTTTTTTGTTTTTTGTTTGTTCTGTTTTCTTGTGTTGTATAAAATGGACTCGATTATATTCACGTAGTCGACTCTCATGCTCATTTCAATCGCTTACAATTAACTCACCTCCCGCCTCAACTTCCTGACACCCTCAGCATTTAGAGGTTCTCAAATATTTGTGACCCTCAACAAACCTTAATATATATAATATATATATTTATATTTTCTCGTTCAATCAGATCACTGGCGTAGGAACGCGGGAAAAAAAGGGGGGGAGGGGCACATTTTTTGAAAACTTTATAATAAGGGGCGGCATTTTCGGCCAACTGCAGAATTCACCTTTGGCTTAAACGTGGGGGGGGGGCATAAAAAAGAAACTTGCCCCCACAGGTAGAAATAACTGTAGCTATACGTCATTAGAATCATAGACTCACATGTACAATAACCGCTTTGTTAATATCCATTTTCTAAAACTAAAGAGACTAAAGACCCTTTGCGTTTGATTTAAATCTGCCCCTGGCTTAGATGGAAAGACGATGTGGACAAAGATCTACAGCAGCTGGGAAGCCAGGCACGGAAAAGAAAAGCATCAGTCCAGGTCTGAGTGGAAAGGAGGTGGCGAGGCTGGGCCAAATCCCTACGTGGGGCTGTAGCGCCAAAGGAATGGACGGACGATGTGGACAAAGATCTACAGCAGCTGGGAAGCCAGGCACGGAAAAAAAAATCATCAGTTTAGGTCTGAGTGGAAAGGAGGTGGCGAGGCTGGGCCAAATCCCTACGTGGGGCTGTAGTGCCACGAGGATGGATGGACTTCCGAGTTTAACTCAGACCCTCCTGGAATCGTGTTGAGAACCGCCGAGTTTAAAAATTGGAACGCTACAATTGAGCTGAAATGTGAGCGCATTTTCTGCGGCATTGGTCTAAACGGATGCGCTGTCGAACGGTGTCTTTTGCATCAAATATTTAACGCGGCTAAAGACCATTAAAAAGTGTTAAAAAGCTTTCAGCGTTCTTCGCGCATCGCTTGACGCGCTTGAAAAAAAAATGGAAGGGAGGGGGGTGTGGGAGGAGGGGAACAAAGGAAGGATACAACAAATAAGCGACTCGGCGAGACAATACAGTAGTTACAGGGATACAAAGATTACAAAGAACTCGGGTAGTTTTAAACACTCGGATCAGCCTCGAGAGGGGGGGGGGGGGGTGGGTGGAACAAAGGAAGGATACAACAAATAAGCGACTCGGCGAGACAATACAGTAGTTACAGGGATACAAAGATTACAAAGAACTCGGGTAGTTTTAAACACTCGGATCAGCCTCGAGAGGGGGGGGGGTGGTGGGCATTGGAGGACACGCGAATGACCACACAAAAAAAAAGAAAAAAAAAGATGGATAATTTATGAAGTGCTGACTAACAAACGCAAACGTAAAAAAGATAAAAATCTTTGTCCATGTCGCTCTCTGCTCTGTGTCCAGATTGCTATGTGTCCAGTGTCCATGTGGCTCTCTGTCCAGTGCCCATGTGGCTCTCTGTCCAGTGCCCATGTGGCTCTCTGTCCAGTGCCCATGTGGCTCTCTGTCCAGTGCCCATGTGGCTCTCTGTCCAGTGTCCATGTGGCTCTCTGTCCAGTGTCCACGTGGCTCTCTGTCCAGTGTCCATGTGGCTCTCTTTCCGTGTCCAGGTGGCTCTCTGTTCTGTGTCCAGGTGGCTCCTTGTAGTGCTGCTATGTGCATACATATTTCCCCCCAAAACCAAGTCACCGAATACTAATCTATCTACTCATGCTTTTATTGTTAAATTCTAACCATGGGCCCTCACACATGTATTATTCCACACTTACCTTAACCCTTACTCGATTGACTCATGCATCTCCTAAACCCTATTTACACGCAAATATATAAATATTAAACCCTTACTAATACCCGCACCCTAAAATTACTTACGTCTTCATAGGCTTCACTCATTGATCATTGAACCCCTCAACCAAGCATCGGCCATCTTTATTCATCTATGTGTACTATATCTGACAATAGCAACGAGATCTCAACTTCACAACGCAAACTTTTGTATTTGCCTCCCCCCACCCCACGATCCACGTTTATTTAAAAATTCGATTCATTTATGCGTTGAATTCAAGTGTGATTACACCTGGTTTAAAACAAAAAAAAAGGCAAATTTATTAAATTTTTTTTTTGAAACGTGATCATTTTGAAAATTCCAGCAACATAAAGAAGCCCTAGTGAGTGGTGATCAGATGATGGGAAACAGTGCTCCGGGGGGCGAGGGGGGTCGAGGCAGGGGGGAGTGTCCATTGTTATTGTGCTGATGACAAAAACCTGACAGGCAGCAGGGGGGCTGGACCATGTAAACAACGCGACGCCTGCCCCACTACATGTTTCATGAGGTGATACGCCCAATTCAGTAATAATACAGCGGGTTTCCCCTCCCCCCCCCCCCTTGTTGTCGCAAGTTTAATCCCCATGTTAACAAGGGCGTAAACAGTTTGTTTGAGACATGGAGGGTGGCTGGCAGGTACTCGCTATTGTGTTCCCATCAGTCGGGTCATGAATTCATGATTAAAGGGATGATCGAAATGGTTATGCCCGCTGAATTTGTCTCGGAAGCTTTGATGCAGTATAGTGTTGTCTCTATTTAACAATCCGGACAATCAGAAATGAAACAACACCTTTAAACAAATCTGTTGCAGACATTTTTTTTTTAAATTTTATTTTATTTCAGTCTAATATTTGAATGTCCCACCCGCATGGACACCGCAGAATTATTTCACCAACCAATTCAGAAAAAAAACAAAAGAAATTTGTACGCACCAAACGCACTTGCGACATATACACTTTTTAAAGAATCTCATTTAGCGCAGTTATCGGGAATTTTATTTCGTGAAATCAGTGTCGTCATATTTCCTCCATCTCCCCCTTGATAAACATGAAAAACTGATTGTTGGGGGGGGGGGGTCCCCTGTGGGTGGGTCTGAAAAATTGAAAGAATATGTTGTCATCGCAGCGAGTCTGTGTGCCACGTTTCAGCTCAATCGGTTGACGGGAAGCGGGTCGATTTGCCATCCGAAAATTATTATTATTATTTTTTTTTTTTTTTTTTTTTGCCAGCCAAAAAACCACGAAAAAAAGGG
>CAXITT010000212.1:832930-843209 GCA_964033795.1 Lymnaea stagnalis | reverse complement strand
ACTCGGTGTTTGTGAGTGAGATTATGGCAATAAATTTCACAGGACTCGGTGTTTGTGAGTGAGATTATGGCAATAAATTTCACAGGACTCGGTGTTTGTGAGTGAGATTATGGCAATAAATTTCACAGGACTCGGTGTTTGTGAGTGAGATTATGGCAATAAATTTCACAGGACTCGGTGTTTGTGAGTGAGATTATGGCAATAAATTTCACAGGACTCGGTGTTTGTGAGTGAGATTATGGCAATAAATTTCACAGGACTCGGTGTTTGTGAGTGAGATTATGGCAATAAATTTCACAGGACTCGGTGTTTGTGAGTGAGATTATGTAAAAAAATTTCACAGGACTCGGTGTTTGTGAGTGAGATTATGACAATAAATTTCACAGGACTCGGTGTTTGTGAGTGAGATTATGTAAAAAAATTTCACAGGACTCGGTGTTTGTGAGTGATATTATGACAATACCTTTATACACTGTCCCCACACTTGCCAGTGAAATTATGACAATACATTTATACACTGTCCCCACACTTGTGAGAGAAATTATGAAAATGTATACTCAAGGGTCCCCCTGCCTGAGAGAGAGGAAGTGTGTGTGTGTGTGGCTGGGGGTGGGGGTGCTGTAATGTCACCAGCCATTAGTTAATTATTAGTTTGAATCTTTAATGGCGTCACACAAACACGAGCTAGGGGTGAACACTGTGTTTTTAAACGGCTGGACAAACAAGACACTTTGAAATGACACCGGCTCGGACAGGTAATGAACTATCGATTTACGGACCTTCACCTGATCGGAGTGGGCACCTGTGGTGCAGAATAGGAGGCGACGTTGTGGGTGAACGCTGAGAGGTGCAAAAAGGGGGTTGCCGGGGCGAGGAGGGGGGCGAGTGTGGGTGCATACACAACTTGTGTGTTCGAAACTGTGTTCGACACTGCATTTTTTTCCGAATTTTGAATTTTTTTTTTTTTTTAATATTCACCCATCAATTTTCGTAGTGGCTGATGTGTCAGTGTTATGTGTCGGTGGCATGTGTCATGAGTCTGTGTGTCTGTTTCAGCGTCATGAATCACTGTTACTTCTCAGTGTCATGGGTCACGTGTCAGTGCCATGTGTCACTTCCCAATCCACAAGTTTTTTTTTTTTTTTTTTTTTTAAATGATAGTAAATAATTATGTTAAACAACTTAGATTACAATTCAATGGATCACTATTACTTTCATTATTGTTATTATTACTGCTGCTACCACTATTACTACTACTACTTTAGCCAGCCCAACAACTGNCACAAGTTTTTTTTTTTTTTTTTTTTTTTTAAATGATAGTAAATAATTATGTTAAACAACTTAGATTACAATTCAATGGATCACTATTACTTTCATTATTGTTATTATTACTGCTGCTACCACTATTACTACTACTACTTTAGCCAGCCCAACAACTGCGGTCGAAATGCGTAAATAGCTCATCTACTAAAGTTACATGACAACACTTAAACTTAACCAACGCACTTCAATAAAAGAATCGCTATTAGTCGCCACCCCCCCTTTCCGCCTTGCAACCGCACACTTTTTTTTCCACGCAACTAAACTCTATAAATAGTCTAATGTCCCAATATATTGTCCCCTCTTATACTGCAGGTGTATAACGTCATATATAAATTGAGACTAATTCTGTCAAACGAACAAAAAACAAAACAAAAAATTACGCACCTAACAAACTTGCGTTTTTGATTGAGAGTGTCATTTAGCGCAGCTATCGGGAATTTCACGTAGTGAAAGCTTCAGTGAGATCAGTTCCATGTAAAAATTGTTAAATAGACAATACTATTATTTTGATTTTAATTTATTATTATTGTTTTTATTGAAAAATGTATTAGTGATGCAAGTAACAGTTTAAAATAACACGCTAAAAAAAACACCCCTAGCCACCCAAAAAAATGTTGGGGGGGGGGGGGAAAAAAAAAAACAAACATCAAAAGCTCATCGAGGTATCTCTGTAACAGTGGCGTAGAAAGGAGGAAATGTGGTGTCGCTGCTTTTTCGATCAACTGCTGTTTTTCTTTGTGCAAGTGGGTTGGGGGGGGCGAATGCTTGTCCCGCCCCCCCCCAGGCGATTATAAACCTAACCACGTCACTGTTTTTTACTGTCTAATCAATTGTTCCAAAATGTTTGCCACGGGTAAAACGATCTGATCCCACTCACCCCGCCCCAATTTTAAATACTAAAACAGAATTGTCAATCACCTCAACTGGTTGTATACGTGAAGCGCCCCCCCCCTTCCCTGCCCCCCAATCCCAATTAAAAAAAACCAGTAGGCGTATCTAGGATGTGTCGTGAGGAGGGTAGGGAGGGCTGAATAATATATATTTATGGGGCAACTTCCATGATGTAACAATTCTAGTTTTAAATAATAAAAACACTCAAAGCAGACACTCGCGCTTCATCACACCGCCTATTCCCCACGACCCTCCCCAAATGACGTCCCTGTCCTGCACCACCCACCCCCAACCCCCCAAACCTTAACCGAAGTTTGCTCCACCAGTTATAGGAGCTATAGGAGACCTCTACTTCACGTTTGCGTGTACAAGCAACGTTGAGTAGAGCATTTACTCTAAGGCATGTCAGTGTCTACGCCAACAGTCGCCCTTCTCCCCACCCAACAGATGACCGTCTTCACGTGAAGGAAATTGTTCCATTCTCAGGAATGGGATCCGTCTTTCAATAATGCAGTGCCACGCCCCACCGCCCGTCCGTCAAGCTCTTAGCGTGACAGTCCATTTAACAAATGAAGAGGTCCCAATGAGGTCTGCGGCAAGGGGGAGGGGGGGAGAGGGCGCCTGTGTCTGTTTCTGGTGTCAAACACACACACATACAAACAAAAAAAAGGGTCGCGGACAACATAACTAACGGACCGGACCTTAATACAGTGTCCATCGTCGTGTCCAACAATGGTGACACTGATCGGGAGTCAACTGGTGGCCAGGGACCAACAATGAGTGGACAGCGTCCGCCCCGACCAGCTGCGAGCGCACGGAACTGGCCATCAAGTGACCACTGACTCAGAAGGGGAACAGACTGACAACTTTGATTAATTCTTTTTTGGGGGTTAAACTTCGAGGTAACTCTTCACCCCCCCCCCCATTCATAGTTTCATTACCTCCCCCTTGTCTCGCCCCATAACCGATAATTACCACATGGGTTGCCTACCCTATCTTTAACTACCCTGACGTCACTGACAAGTCAGCTCAGTCTCCCCCCCCCACCACCCGCCCCCCCCCATTACATTACCCTTTCCCAAACTTTCCCTTGTCGTTAAAACCCGACCTGGGATGTCATGACGTCGACGTCACCACATATAAAATGGCGCCGGTGACAATGGTTTGATTGGAGGACACGACATAAATCGAGAGGTTAAAGCCCTTTTAAAAAAAACAACAAAAAAAACCCGAAAAACCCACCACGTAGACAAACAAAAGACCAAACCCCAAACAGAAAACAAGCACGTGGGGCACAAACACAATAAAGCCGGTGTCATCAAACTGTCGATCTAATTGGCGCCACCAGGTCGGGGGACCAAGAGGCGGAACCTTAACCATACGTATTTTCCACCTCTGGATCCGTGGACCTGGGTCACGTGACGGGTCAGGTGTAGACTATTTGTTCAACGTTAAGGCAATATCGTTTTTAAGAAATCTCATTTGCACATTTGACACATAATTTGTTTGCATGATTGCTGCTCTGCTGTCTGCCCTCGGACGCCGCATAGGCACATTCACTCCGAGTGTAATGGGATGGCTCCTGACATAGGCTACCACAGTACAACGTCTGAGGTTGGCTACCACAGTGCAACGTCTGAGGTTGGCTACCACAGTGCAACGTCTGAGGTTGGCTACCACAGTACAACGTCTGAGGTTGGCTACCACAGTGCAACGTCTGAGGTTGGCTACCACAGTACAATGTCTGAGGTTGGCTACCACAGTGTAATATCAGATGCTGTCTACCTTTTCTTGATTAAAATATATATATCAATTATATTGATTACTTTAAAAATGTATCCCCAGTGAAATAAACACACTGGGATGTTGTAATTTTTTAAATAGAAATATGTATAAAAAAAGTAAGTAATGCGTTGGTCCGTTGGTAGTGTATAAGAAAAAGCCTCCATTGGCGATGTATAAGAAAATGCCTCCATTGGTGATGTATAAGAAAAAGCCTCCATTGGTGATGTATAAGAAAATGCCTCCATTGGTGATGTATAAGAAAAAGCCTCCATTGGCGATGTATAAGAAAAAGCCTCCATTGGTGATGTATAAGAAAAAGCCTCCATTGGTGATGTATAAGAAAAAGCCTCCATTGGTGATGTATAAGAAAAAGCCTCCATTGGCGATGTATAAGAAAAAGCCTCCATTGGTGATGTATAAGAAAATGCCTCCATTGGTGATGTATAAGAAAATGCCTCCATTGGTGATGTATAAGAAAAAGCCTCCATTGGTGATGTATAAGAAAAAGCCTCCATTGGTGATGTATAAGAAAAAGCCTCCATTGGTGATGTATAAGAAAATGCCTCCATTTGCCTCCATTGGTGATGTATAAGAAAAAGCCTCCATTGGTGATGTATAAGAAAATGCCTCCATTGGTGATGTATAAGAAAAAGCCTCCATTGGTGATGTATAAGAAAATGCCTCCATTGGTGATGTATAAGAAAAAGCCTCCATTGGTGATGTATAAGAAAAAGCCTCCATTTGCCTCCATTGGTGATGAATAAGAAAAAGCCTCCATTGGTGATGTATAAGAAAAAGCCTCCATTGGTGCAGCAAGAATAATTTAAACAAAGCAATGCACCAAAGAGTTTAATCGGTCCTCAATGACTACATGTTTAATGGTATATAAATTATATTATTTATTTATTTATTTATTTATTTAGGCATTTTTATATAGCGCTTATCATGAAGCTCTAAGCGCTTTACAATTATTAAAACATGTAAACTAAGTAAATACAAATGAGACACTAGGATAGTAACTACTATTCTATAGAAACAATGAAAATGGCTATAAAACGAGGACACTTTGACACTTCAGGATCAACCCGAAACAAAAAATATTACCCATTTACATTTGGGATTCAATTTTGTAGGCTTTTAAAACTACGACCCTCCCCCCCCTGCCCCTTTCCACTTTTTTTCCCCTTTCCACACACACACACACACACACAGAACCCAAATTCCTTTGCTTACGCAGATGCACTGTCCTCAAATTCCTTAAATGCGCATGTCTCCATTTTAAAAAAAAAAATCTAATTTTAATTTTCTTGTACTGCATACCAGACCATCTCTGCCTCCATTCATCTGCCTACCCCAACTCATTCCCCTCCCCCCCCCCAACCAACACATCCCCCAACTCACTCCAACACATTCCTGGCGCCTGCCAAGTCGAAGTATGCGACACAGCTAAGATTGATGGCCCGTGAAATAAACTGGACATCCCGAGTGACCAAGGAAGTCTTGATACCCGAATTAAGCTGGACAAACGATCGGGTGAAAGGGTCGAGGGCTGGCACGGCTGTGGGGTGTAAGGTGGAGGGGTGGGGGGTTGGAGTGACGCCTGGACATGGGGGGGGGGAGGAGCGGGTAGACTCTGTGAAACCAATAACCCAACGGGGCGACGTAGACAGTTGGAATATAGCACACCTGTGTCAAAATAAGCACGCAACCAATGTCTGCACACATTGCCCATGTGTGCAGATGTACGTGCGAATGAACGTTGACTAGCACAAAATACAAAAACACAAAAACTGCCCAAAGAAACAACAACGTAACGTTTGAAATAAAACATATTGTCTGAGAGCAAATTGTGTTAGAGAGTAAAAGATTGAAATGAATTCTGCTAAGCGACATTGTTAAAAATTTAGATTATTTTCCTTCTAATTTCATTAGACGTGCTTTTAAAAAGATCTATTTTTCCTCCATGTAAATTAGCATAATATTGAAACGATGTTATAAAAATATAAATTACGTAAAAAAAAAAAAATATTTAATAATACTACGAAACAAATCAGGTCTGGTCAGATGTTTCCAACCGCCCACATATGATGCGCAACATTTACACGTTGACAGCAAATATTGAAATCCACAGTGACTTTAGACAAATAATTTTTTTTTTAAATTTTATTTTATTTATTTAAAGATGAAGTCAGCCGGAAATTTTACGGATGGACAACGCTAATGTCTGCTTAAGGCGTCTGTCACAGACTTTATTATCGTTAGATTTCTTATATTGTAGGGTTATGGTAGGGCTGGCCGGTGGGATAAGAGACTTTCAGTTTCGAGCTATATTTCATCACTTATGTCGAGTTTTCGACAACGTTTCAACATGAGGAGAATGGGTACAGCCATGTTAGTATGAGGAGAATGGGTACAGTCATGTTAGTATGAGGAGAATGGGTACAGCCATGTTAGTATGAGGAGAATGGGTACAGCCATGTTAGTATGAGGAGAATGGGTACAGCCATGTTAGTATGAGGAGAATGGGTACAGCCATGTTAGTATGAGGAGAATGGGTACAGCCATGTATGTGATTGAAATCCCAATACATTCCCGTAGAGGACGTTAGTCCGAACTTGATCTAGCGTAAAATATAACCACCATACAAAGGCCATAGAATGTTCTAGCGTAAAAACAACCACCCTACCACGACCATAGAATGTTCTTACGTAAAATACAACCACCCTACAAAGACCATAGAATGTTCTAGCGTAAAATCAACCACCCTACCACTACCATAGAATGTTCTAGCGTAAACACGACCACCCTACCACGACCACAGAATGTTCTACCATAAAATACAACCACCCTACAAAGACCATAGAATGTTCTAGCGTAAAAACGACCACCCTACCAAGACCATAGAATGTTCTTGCGTAAAAACGACCACCCTACCACGACCATAGAATGTTCTAGCGAAGGATTCGTCGTAGAGCTTCCTCCGACTTTATTTAAGTTTAATTGTCATCTCTAACTTTTATAAAAAAAAAAAAAAAAAAAAAAAAAAAAAAAAAAAAAAAAAAAAAAAAAAAAAAAAAAAAAAAAAAAAAAAACAAAAAAAGATTATCTGAATAAACATGAACTAAAAATATAGCCTCTAAGCCCTGAGCAGTAGGGCGTAAAATGTTTAATTTTTAGCGCGCTTTTCTAGAGCTCCATTTGATCAGTTCTATGTTTTGGATTTTAAATATGAAATATGATTTAGTCGTTGAACGAGACCAAAAGATGGAAAAGCTGCAACGTGAAATATGATTTAGTCGTTGAACGAGACCAAAAGATGGAAAAGCTGCAACGTGAAATATGATTTTACAAAAAAAGTTAATTTAAATTTTTTTTTAACACCCCCCTTCTAGTCCACTGGCGAAAAACAAGCAAACCGCGTTTTTCAAAGAAATTTTTCTGTCAACGTAAGGTACTTTCTATTTTCAAATCGTCTCTCAGACAGACAAATAGTGGTTGCTGATGTACTTGCCAAGTAAATCAAGTAAGGAGAATGGCACCGGAAGTCCTGGAGAAATTCAGAAAGGTGAAAAGTTCTCGGAACCCCATGAAGAAATTATTTTTATCCGGTTTTATTTTTATTCGTTTTGGACCGAGCTTAACTGGGCAGATGATTGGAGAACTATTGATTCCCATAGAACCGGAGTTCAATGAAATGCCGGTAAACAAGAGAAGGCTTAGATCGAATTCCAATAAATTGAACATTTAGTTTTCACGACGCAATGAGAGGGTGCATTTAAAAAAAAAAATCTGTATCAGTATCTCTAATTGAAAATCATGTTTTAGGGCTTCAACTTATCTGATAACTTCTGGCTTATGACTTGAACTATAAATAAGGAAAGTGCCCCCACCCCCACCCGGGCCAAAATTAAAAATGACCTACTTAAACAATTTTTTGCAACAATTTTAAAAAAAGTTGTAAGACGTGTCATAGTACTGGCTGGCATTGAAAACAAACGAACGAGCCAACGGGACGTCACGACCAGAGCTGACGTCTTTTTTTTTTTTGGTAGCAATGTTCACGAAAGTATCTATTGAAATTTTAACATAAAATTTAACAGGCATTTGAGCGGAGATTTTTTTTTACAGAATTGTCTTCAGACATTTTTTAAAGAAATGTCTTCAGAGATTGTTACATAAAAGTCTTCAGAGATTTTTACAGAAAAGTTTTCAGAGATTTTTAAAGAAATGTCTTCAGAGATGGTTACATAAAAGTCTTCAGAGATTTTTACAGAAATGTCTTCAGAGATTTTTACTGAAATGTCTTTAGAAATTTTTACCAAAAATATTATCAGAAATTTGTAATAGAAATGTCAACGGATATTTTTTTTCTGAATCAGCGCTAAAATGTCTTTTTTTTTTCCCGGCAGACCTGTACAACACACATTAGCCCGAGAGTTGCCTTGTCAAGGGCCGGTGGATTGCAGTAGGATATCAAGGAACACGACCAACACAAGCACAAACAAAATCAAATGGCACACCATGAAAATCAGACAAAGAAAGTGGATTGTGCTATTCTGGTGAAGGATTTACTTTAACAACTGAAGTCACTCTCCACTTGGATGGCGTGTTGTTGTTGTCTTAATCATTGTTTAAGTAATAATCAATGGTTTTTGAAGATTTTCCGGCATTCGTGTAGCCATGCAGAGCCTGCACTAAGGCCCCGCAACCCCTGCGACTGCAGAGGGTCTCATATATTATATATAAGGGACTCACAGGTGTGACGCGGATCAAATTTAAAATGTCAACCTTGAATGCAAACCCGAAAACTTGCAGTGGGGCCTCTGAGTGTTCTGTAAGGAACGAGTCATCGGTTGTTGTAAATATCACCAACTACACAGATCACCGAACATTTTAGAATGGCAAGTCATGATCCAGAAGTTTAGAAGCAAAAACACCAGCGACACTCAATTAAAATCAATACGGGAGAGAGGAACACAAATAAAGAAACATCGAACATATTGTATTCAAAAGTAGTTCTATAAAATTTTTCAAACTTAATCAAGATCACGATTAAAATTTGAACATTGCTGTAAGTAAGTAACATATTTTGTTTTTAGTTTACAGTTCCAGCGGGTGACCCCAAAAGGCGTCGCCATTTAGGGTCACAGCCCAATGGGCTGGATACCATGGACCTAATACAAAATTTGAACCTAGAGACGGAAGGTTCGTTCCGTCTACCCAAAATCGACCGACTGAAGGCTTTCCCCATGTAACCACAGTCGATCCAGCCGCCACGGTCGTAAGACCGGTCACAGTCGACCCACTAGCCTGCAGTGGACGTACTACCCACAGTCGACCCATCAGCCATTGTTGACCCGCCAGCCAGAGCTGTCCCACCAGCCACGGTTGGCCCACCAGCCACGGTCGACACACCGGCCACGGTCGACCCACTAGCCACAGTGGACGTACTACCCACAGTCGACCCATCAGCCATGGTTGACCCGCCAGCCAGAGTTGTCCCACCAGCCACGGTTGGCCCACCAGCCACGGTCGACACACCGGCCACTGTCGACCCACTAAGCCACAGTGGACCCACCAGCCACGGTCGATCCGCCAGCCAGAGCTGGCCTACTAGTCACAGTCGACCCACCAGTCACGGTCGACCCACTGGCCACAGCCATCACAACAGAAGACTGTGGGGATCTGCCAGGCATGCCAAGCGCCCATGGGGTATGGAAAGAGGAAACAAAACCACAACAGAACCAAAAAAAAAAAAAACTAGAAAGAAACGGTGGCTCTGCAATCTCGTCCTGACCCCCCAGTGTAATCAACCCGGCAGCGGCTCTGATGTAATAGTCGCCTCTATTGATTTCACCCAGGTTGGATGAAAATTAATGATTCATGCAGTGATCGATGAGCGACGAAACAAAATTACGGGACCTATTTATAGCAAAATGCGTTCTCCCTTGGACGGGGGCCGTGCTCTGATTTTGATAAGAGCGCCTCGCATTCCATCACCGCGGTGGTCGTCCCGGGGTCTTCGCCCATCCATTTTGCAGGCGTATCTACGACCATGTGACGTCCAGGTCGTATCTTTTATTCATGACCTCTCCATTCATAATCAGAATTTCAGGGTCGGATACGTAAGGTGGGATTATTCCCCCCCCCCCCCATTTTTAAAACCTTTTTTAAATATTTTTTTTTTCCACCCTTAGTCTCTTTTACTTAATAAATTATTTTTTTCCAAGGAAGGATTTTATGTCTTTTTCTTTTTTTAGAAAAATTTAAATTTTTTGTT
>CAXITT010000212.1:813957-826659 GCA_964033795.1 Lymnaea stagnalis | reverse complement strand
TTCTTCTTCTTCTATATCTTAAGGGCCCACGATCAATTTATTGATCATTTTGGCTCCTATGCATGTAGATGGGATTTGCAATGTTTCTGTTACTGGTGGTGATGAGGAAATTATGAGGAAATTTCCGGTAACAGAATATATATATATATATTGTATATATATATATATATATATATATATATATATATATATATATATATAAACGGTTACCGGAAATTTGTTTGAAAGAAATTTCAACGGAAAATTGATCGACGGAAATTTTATCGAACGGAAATTTGGTCGAATTCTTTTCTTTTTATTTTTCAGTTCACACGATCTAATTTTGCGTCGAATTTCCATTTGAACGCACCATGATACTTAGTGAAACCAAATAATGCGTTGCGGAAAGTAGATTTCATGGAAAAGTCAGTGCACATTTTGATGAGATTTATATTTATAGTTTTTTTTTTTTTTTAAACAACTCCAGGCTAACAACAAACGTCAAATTTGGTTAAAATATACCTTTTTTTTAAAACAACTCCAGGCTAACAACAAACGTCAAATTTGGTTAAAATATACCTTTTTTTTTTTTAAACAACTCCAGGCTAACAACAAACGTCAAATTTAGTTAAAATATACCTTTTTTTTTTTAAACAACTCAAGGCTAACAACAAACTTCAAATTTGGTTAAAATAAACCTTTTTTTTTTTTTTTTTAAACAACTCCAGGCTAACAACAAACGTCAAATTTAGTTAAAATATACCTTTTTTTTTTTAAACAACTCCAGGCTAACAACAAACGTCAAATTTGGTTAAAATATACCTTTTTTTTTTTAGAGATAAAGATTTTGTGCTCTACGATTTTCTAAAAAAAAATATAGTAGAGAAGCGAGGCAAATGTTTGATTAGATTTTTTTTAATGAAGATACCAATAGATGAAATTTAATTAATATTAAAGCTATTTAAATATTCTATATATTTTTTTTTGTTTGTTTTGTTTATATAAAACATTTTTCAGGGGCACGGAATGGATTTGGGAAGCTTATATTTTAGCAGATAATTGTATTTTCTAAAAACGCGATGATGTAAGAGATATAAACATGCATATAAAGATACTTCTTTTAAAAAAATATGGAAAGTATCATCAACTATTGCTACGTATACATTTCAAGGGCGTGGAATATTGTCGTACTTTGTGTGTGTGTCCGTTTGTGTGTGTCTGTGCGTGTGTGTGTCTGTGCGTGTGTGTGTTGTTGTTTTTTAGGGTTATAACACATCAAAACCCGCTTCAATTACACCGGTAAAAATTTGATGTTTACATGTTGAGACTTGGCTATACATAGCAGGTAGAAGGTGTCGCAAGAAGCCTAAACACCATTATCCCGATAACGTCGGTGTGTTATCTTCTGGTATTATAAGATGGTCTTTAAAAATTGAACGAGACATGAATTTTATACGAGTTAATCTGATCTGAATGTCCCACATTTGCATGGCTACAACTGGCGGCACACGGCTTACATTGACGCCACTCTCCGCCCAACTGCCCTAACAATAAAGCAACACACAACGCGGAATAAACACCCCGACCAAAGAGAAACACCCGAACATAAATAAACACCCAACACAGAGGAAAACACCCAACACAGAGGAAAACACCCAACACAGAGGAAAACACCCAACACCAAGAGACACACACAACATTAGAATGAACATAGAAGTATTAGAAGCCCAGAGAAACACCCCCAGTCGGAGGGAACACCCCAAACTGTAGAAAACACCCCGACCAAAGAGAAACACCCAAACTCTAGGAAACACCCCGACCAAAGAGAAACACCCAAACTATAGGAAACACCCTGACCTAAGGAAACCACTGTCACCTTCTATATACATTTCCCATTAAAATTACGTCACCTAACTTCCCATTTGTTTAAAACTTAATCTGAGTTTTGAAATAGATCTAGAACAGATGATGGCACAGAACGGAATGTGAGTACAAATGATGACAGATATTAAATTATATATCAGTTCTTTTCTCAATGAGAGTACAAATGCTGACAGATATTAAATAGATCAGTTCTTTTCTCAATGAGAGTACAAATGCTGACAGATATTAAATAGATCAGTTCTTTTCTCAATGAGAGTACAAATGCTGACAGATATTAAATAGATCAGTTCATTTCTCAATGAGAGTACAAAAGCTGACACCTATAAAATAGATCAGGTCCTCTCTCATTCAGAGTAAAAGTGCGGGCAATGTTAAGATAGATCAGCTCCTTTCTCCATGAAATTACAAATTTATTTAATGTAAACAAGGGATATTTATTTGCTCCCTTTTTTATACGAGTACAAATTATGTGAACGTGGACTATGTGGACAAATTATGTGGACAAATGAGCGACATGTGAGCCGCGTCCTGTTGACCAAAACAATCTCTCATAAACACGATCAATGTGAAGCGATGATCTGAAACTGAGACTGATAAGAAGATCGAATCCACACTGACAATAACATCCCATCGCTACGGTTCAACTGGATACAACAGCGGTTCTACAACCAGATTGAAAGGCAGCGTGGATACAACAGCGGTTCTACAACCAGATTGAAAGGCAGCGTGGGTACAACAGCGGTTCTACAACCAGATTGAAAGCCAGCGTGGATACAACAGCGGTTCTACAACCAGATGGAAAGGCAGCGTGGATACAACAGCGGTTCTACAACCAGATGGAAAGGCAGCGTGGATACAACAGCGGTTCTACAACCAGATTGAAAGGCTGCGCTGGGCGTGAAAATGCAAGGGATAGCTAGAGCTGTTAGAATAGTTTTCATTTTTCTACAAGGAAAATAATTGAAGTGATCCAAAAACCCGTGCTCACCTATCATGAACCAGGTGTAAAGTTAAATGAAAGTGGGTTTGTTTGTGGGTGTGTTTGTTTGTTTGTCTGTTTGGATTCAGAGGAAGGAGAGCTCATCACAATTTTTAAAAAAAAAAAAACACACTATTTTTTAACGTTTATGTTGATTAAATCACCTTACCTGGCAAACAGATTTGTCTTTTATAGTTATATTGCCAAGGGTATGATTATCTATTCCCTTCATTGGCTACCTATACAGGCATGCATTGACTACACGTTTTCTCTTCCCATGCCGTTCATATCTAACCGAACTTCTTTCTGTCTATTCACCCCTTCGACAGCTTCGCTCCTCTGCAGACACGCGTATTCTGTCCATTCCCAAGACACACACTAAAACATATGGTGATCTTTCAGTTTCTGCGCCCCCAAACAATGGAATTCTTTCTCACTACACATACCCAATATACCAACCACCCAGGCCTTCAAAACTGCACTAAAAACATATCGTTTTAAATTATACTACCCTGACTGATTCCCCTCCTCTGACCGATAAACGACCTTGCTGGCTGCCGTCCATGGTTTGTCTTGTAAAAGTTATGTGGGTGGGGTGGGTGAATATACATTGCTGTTCTTTATTTCATAAATGTATTTTATTTTAATGTCATGATTATGTCGCTTTTGATAACATTTTTATGTACAGCGCGGTGAGCCCAGCCCTAGGCTGGGGTCCCGCGCTATATAAGACCTCTTATTATTATTATTATTAGTTTTCGTCAAACTTTTCCTTGTTCAAAACGTATTTAGTATTCGTCCCCCCTCCCCCCCCCCCAGGTAGCACGCAAGGTTTGGATAGTTGCACCAGAGTGCACTGCTCGTATATCCAAAGGATGAGCTCTTGCACGGCGCCATATTAAAATTGAAATTGATCTATTTAAATGCCATAATCTATTCATTACATCGAGCGATGATAGAACATGCCCTAGTCTAAGGTAACTGCTCACATTCATGAGATGCCCGATTGACGTCACTGGTCATCTGCCCCGTACAGCAGCCTCGACTCTATTGCTGTTGACGTCATAGACAAAAAACGTAAATACTTGTAATGGACAAATTTTATAAAATAATTTACTGTATTTTTAAATGAACAAAAAAGAACAAACTAAACGGTCTGCTTGCATCAGATGGGATTGTGAATATACAAAGATTACTACGGTAATTATGTCCTGTATAGTGACAGAAAGAAAGAAAGTACGAAAAGAACGGAAGAACGAAAGAAAAATAAAGAAAGAGAGAAAGTAAGAAAAGAAAGAAAGAACGAAAGAAAGAAAGAAAGAAAGAAAGAAAGAAAGAAAGAAAGAAAGAAAGAAAGAAAAAGAAAGAAAAAGAAAGAAAGAAAGAAAGAAAGAAAGTAAGAAAAGAAAGAAAGAACGAAAGAAAGAAAGAACGAAAGAAAGAAAGAAAGAAAGAAAGAAAGAAAGAAAGAAAGAAAAAGAAAGAAAGAAAGAAAGAAAGAAAGAAAGAAAGAAAGAAAGAAAGAAAGAAAGAAAGAAAGAAAGAAAGAAAGAAAAAGAAAGAAAAAGAAAGAGAAAGAAAGAAAGAAAGAAAAAACAGGAGATGTCCAGCTGACAACACCTGTCACAGCCCATACTTATGTTCAACTCGTCCCAGCAGCGTACATCAGTGAAAAGACATACCGTGTTTGCGACGGCATCAGAGCAGAGTGACTGCTATACATTTCACCATTTACATAACTCAATTATACATGCACACCCTGCGCGTTTCTCTGCGCACAGTACTCGTGTGGAAAAGTGCAACGCTGATGGGATACGCGTTCAATAAACGTACATGCAATGTTCATGAACAACTCAAACAGTTCGGTATTATTAGTTAGGCAATCGCTCTCGGACGTACGACGCCAAGTGGCGTAGATCCCTTAATTAGTATTCTTTAACGATACTGTCACGGGGGAAAGCGATATTCTTTGAAGGGGTATTTCGTGACCTGCGTTGGAAAAGTCGTTTGATAATGCGGCATTAAGTGGCTCTTTGCGTCAGGCTTCTATTTTAGTATTTATAAGTCAGCCATTTTGGTGACAGACTTGCATCGGACTGACGCATGATATCTGGCTACGGACTCGGCGCGGAGCAGTCTTGGCCATGGACTGCGCATGCGTGTAGCATTTAATTCTAAGCTGAATAATGCGAGCTGAATTTTGATCTCAAGTTGTTGATATTATTTTTTTTTTAAATATATTATTATTATTTTGAAATGTAGTAGATGAATGAAAGTAGATTTTTGTTTGACAAGATTAAGGGAAAGTAGAATTTGTTTGAAATGTAGTAGATATAGCGGAAGTAGATATTTGTTTGACATTTAGTAGATAAAGCGAAAGCCGATTTTTGTGCGACATGAAGTAGATGAATGAAAGTAGATTTTTGATTGACAGGATTAAGGGAAAGTAAACTTTTTTTTTAACATGTAGTAGATATAGCGGAAGTAGATTTTTTGTTGTTGACATTTTTAGATAGAGCGGAAGTAGATAACTGTTTGACATGTAGTAGATAAAGCAGAAGTAGATTTTTGTTTGACATGTAGTAGATAAAGCGGAAGTAGTTTTTTGTTGTTGACATTTTTAGAGAGAGCGGAAGTAGATAACTGTTTGACATGTAGTAGATAAAGCGGAAGTAGATTTTTGTTTGACATGTAGTAGATAAAGCGGTAGTAGCTTTTTGTTTGACATGTAGTAGATAAAGCGGAAGTAGTTTTTTGTTGTTGACATTTTTAGAGAGAGCGGAAGTAGATAACTGTTTGACATGTAGTAGATAAAGCGGAAGTAGATTTTTGTTTGACATGTAGTAGATAAAGCGGTAGTAGCTTTTTGTTTGACATGTAGTAGATAAAGCGGAAGTAGTTTTTTGTTGTTGACATTTTTAGAGAGAGCGGAAGTAGATAACTGTTTGACATGTAGTAGATAAAGCGGAAGTAGATTTTTGTTTGACATGTAGTAGATAAAGCGGTAGTAGCTTTTTGTTTGACATGTAGTAGATAAAGCGGAAGTAGTTTTTTGTTGTTGACATTTTTAGAGAGAGCGGAAGTAGATAACTGTTTGACATGNTTTCCCCCCCCCCCCTCGGTATAAAGAAAAAAATAAGATACCTCCGGGGTTGGACTTCCCTCTCCATCACCACCCCTTTTTTTCCTACACCCCTGCTCAAACCCACCCCAGACCCCCCCCCTCTCACCCCATAAGGGAATGCCTCAAGCTGTACGTCTAGCCAGTATCAGGTAACCACGTTCAGTATGCAATATTTCACACCTACCCAATATTTCACACGCACGCAATATTACAAAGCCCCCCCCCCTCCCCCACTTGGGTGAAACATTGTGATACTCTCAAAACGAATTGTTTTTTATAGTACTTCGAAATTGCCCTGTTACGTTGTTACTGTTTGTTTTTACTGAATTGTTCTATCTTGAGATGTAACCATCGATTTTAGATGGTAAACATTGACTTAATTTTAGATGGTAAACATCGACTTAATTTTAGATGGTTAACATTGACTTAATTTTAGAAAGTTAACATTGACTTAATTTTAGATTGTTAACATTGAATTAATTTTAGATGGTAAACATTGACTTAATTTTAGATGGTAAACATTGACTTAATTTTAGATGGTTAACATTGACTTAATTTTAGATTAGATGGTAAACATTGACTTAATTTTAGATTTTAATACTGAGAGACAAATGAAAGTTTGTCTAATGTGTTGGTTGGAGAAACAAATTAAAGTAAGTATATTGTGTTTCTTGGAGAGCCAAATTAAAACTACAAATTCAATGGATACATAGACTACTGCTCTACTTCTCCTCTATTTCTTCTCTGCTTCTCTTTACTTCTCTCTTTCTCCTCTACTTCTTTCTACTCCTCCTCTACTTATCAACTTTTCTCTACTGCACCTCTCCTGCTCTCTCCTCCTCATCAACCAAAACTCGAACTTTCTCCATAACCCCTCTACTTTTCTCTGCCGCTCCTATCTTATTCTCTACTTCGCCTCTGTTAGAGTTGAGAAGCTACGTCCACTCAAGAGGTCGCGCCCTTCTCCTCATATGATGTCTACTATTAGCCTCTAGTTGACGGAATTGTTTGAATCTGCTCCATTTCAACTTAACACGTCATAAAACCGTTAGAAAGTAGTTACGTCTCCTTACTTAAAAGCGATGTGGCCTGTCTGAATCTCACGCATGCCATAGATTCGTTTGAAAAGTAATACTTTTGATTTTATTGTATAATAGAAGAACTTCACCGCCATTAATGCGAAAGTATTTTGGTTGTTCAATCCATCAATTCCACGAGTGGTAGCTATTTTGATCCATCACTTCCACCAGAGGTAGCTAATTTGATCCATCACTTCCACGAGTAGTAGCTAATTTGATCCCTCACTTCCACGAGTAGTAGCTATTTTGATCCATCACTTCCACCAGAGGTAGCTAATTTGATCCATCACTTCCACCAGTGGTAGCTAATTTGATCCATCACTTCCATGAGTAGTAGCTATTTTGATCCATCACTTCCACCAGAGGTAGCTAATTTGATCCATCACTTCCACCAGAGGTAGCTAATTTTATCCATCACTTCCACCAGAGGTAGCTAATTTGATCCATCACTTCCACCAGGGGTAGCTAATTTGATCCATCACTTCCACCAGTGGTAGCTATTTTGATCCATCACTTCCACAAGTGGTAGCTAATATAATCTATTTTGTAAATATTCTCAGCATTGTCGTATACATGGAGGACATGTGGTGTCAAGTATATCCAGGCACAGTATTCTCAGCATTGTCGTATACATGGAGGACATGTGGTGTCAAGTATATCCAGGCACAGTATTCTCAGCATTGTCGTATACATGGAGGACATGTGGTGTCAAGTATATCCAGGCACAGTATTCTCAGCATTGTCGTATACATGGAGGACATGTGGTGTCAAGTATATCCAGGCACAGTATTCTCAGCATTGTCGTATACATGGAGGACATGTGGTGTCAAGTATATCCAGGCACAGTATTCTCAGCATTGTCGTATACATGGAGGACATGTGGTGTCAAGTATATCAAGGCACAGTATTCTCAGCATTGTCGTATACATGGAGGACATGTGGTGTCAAGTATATCCAGGCACAGTATTCTCAGCATTGTCGTATACATGGAGGACATGTGGTGTCAAGTATATCCAGGCACAGTATTCTCAGCATTGTCGTATACATGGAGGACATGTAGTGTCAAGTATATCAAGGCACAGTATTCTCAGCATTGTCCTATACATGGAGGACATGTGGTGTCAAGTATATCCAGGCACAGTATTCTCAGCATTGTCCTATACATGGAGGACATGTGGTGTCAAGTATATCCAGGCACAGTATTCTCAGCATTGTCGTATACATGGAGGACATGTGGTGTCAAGTATATCCAGGCACAGTATTCTCAGCATTGTCGTATACATGGAGGACATGTAGTGTCAAGTATATCAAGGCACAGTATTCTCAGCATTGTCCTATACATGGAGGACATGTGGTGTCAAGTATATCCAGGCACAGTATTCTCAGCATTGTCCTATACATGGAGGACATGTGGTGTCAAGTATATCCAGGCACAGTATTCTCAGCATTGTCGTATACATGGAGGACATGTGGTGTCAAGTATATCCAGGCACAGTATTCTCAGCATTGTCGTATACATGGAGGACATGTGGTGTCAAGTATATCCAGGCACAGTATTCTCAGCATTGTCGTATACATGGAGGACATGTGGTGTCAAGTATATCCAGGCACAGTATTCTCAGCATTGTCGTATACATGGAGGACATGTGGTGTCAAGTATATCCAGGCACAGTATTCTCAGCATTGTCGTATACATGGAGGACATGTGGTGTCAAGTATATCCAGGCACAGTATTCTCAGCATTGTCGTATACATGGAGGACATGTGGTGTCAAGTATATCCAGGCACAGTATTCTCAGCATTGTCGTATACATGGAGGACATGTGGTGTCAAGTATATCCAGGCACAGTATTCTCAGCATTGTCGTATACATGGAGGACATGTAGTGTCAAGTATATCAAGGCACAGTATTCTCAGCATTGTCCTATACATGGAGGACATGTGGTGTCAAGTATATCCAGGCACAGTATTCTCAGCATTGTCCTATACATGGAGGACATGTGGTGTCAAGTATATCCAGGCACAGTATTCTCAGCATTGTCGTATACATGGAGGACATGTGGTGTCAAGTATATCCAGGCACAGTATTCTCAGCATTGTCGTATACATGGAGGACATGTAGTGTCAAGTATATCAAGGCACAGTATTCTCAGCATTGTCCTATACATGGAGGACATGTGGTGTCAAGTATATCCAGGCACAGTATTCTCAGCATTGTCCTATACATGGAGGACATGTGGTGTCAAGTATATCCAGGCACAGTATTCTCAGCATTGTCGTATACATGGAGGACATGTGGTGTCAAGTATATCCAGGCACAGTATTCTCAGCATTGTCGTATACATGGAGGACATGTGGTGTCAAGTATATCAAGGCACAGGCGTAACCCAAGCGTTGAGAGCAGTTGAAAATATATAATTTTTAAAGGAATACTTACTGTCAGCGAGGCTGTCACTGGGAATGTCATTTGGCACATAGGTTGTCACACTGATTGCTTCCATGCTGACTGTCATAGGGGCTGTCTTACTAATTATCACCATGACCGCCAAACGGACTGTCATGCCCCGGGGACGACGTAAAGCCCTTACTAACCTTCATTGTTACACTATGCATTACTCCATTGTTACACTATACATTACTCCATTGTTACACTATACATTACTCCATTGTTAATTTATACATTACTCCATTGTTCCACTATACATTACTCCATTGTTACATTATACATTACTCCATTGTTACACTATACATTACTCCATTGTTACACTATACATTACTCCATTGTTACACTATACATTACTCCATTGTTACACTATACATTACTTCATTGTTACACTATACATTACTCCATTGTTACACTATACATTACTCCATTGTTACACTATACATTACTCCATTGTTACACTACTTTACTCCATTGTTACACTATGCTACTCCATTGTTACACGATGTCACTCCATTGTTACACTACTGTACGCCATTGCCCTATTATGTTACTCCAATGTTACACTACTTTACTCCATTAGCCACTATGTAAATCTATTGTTACACTATGTTACTCCATTGTAACAAAAACCATGACGCAAATCAACCAGACTATGAAATACGAAAAGATTAAGGTATTTTGTATTTCTGTTGTTTCCGCGCGCCTTAACTTGCCGTCTGCCACGATAGAGACATCGTTAGTGTTGAATCGTTATTAATTATAAAAATCTTTTTTTTTTTTTTTACACAAAACAGAATCAAAATATTTCCTTTATTATTATTATTTGTAATCAGAAGAATATACATATATACTTTATAAAGGAAACAGAACTACGTCAGCATAGTAATGGAATTATAAAGTACAATTTTTAAAAGTATACTTTAAGTTGTATTTTATTTTTTTAATGATTGTTTATTTCGATATACAGGCTGGAAGAGACAGACCGGATATACTAGAAGTTCTAAAAAAAAATACTCAAGTCTGGGGGGCATAAAAATCAAATTAAACATTTTAACTTTAAAAAAAAAAACAAATTAAAAAAAAACCCAACAACTCCCATGAAATGTTTCGGTGACACTTAAGAATGTCATTTAAATTCATTCATCATGACATGTCATTGAGGGTTGTTGGATCAACCGGGTGTTTGGTTAGCTTAAAAGATTTCAATAGTTTTTTGGGTTTTTTTTTTTAGATTTCTGGTTCTTTTGAAAGTTTGTATTTGACAAATACGGAATATGGGCATCTGTTTATATTGATCGAATTTAAATAACAATTTGTTAGTGCAAAGTGGCCTATGTGTTTATGTCATCTCCATGTGATTACAATATAGAAACATGTCAAAAAATGTTGTTTGTTAAGAGATTTTATAATTATCTAACAATAGTATTTGCTGAACATCACCCCTCCTCCACTTACACACACACACACACACACACACACACACACACACACACACACACACACACATGGCTAGGCTTGGGCTACGCCCCGGTTTGAACGGGATCACCCCGGCTTAACAACGTTGTCCCGGCGCCCTGGCCAGTCGGATACTCTATATATACACCGGGTTCACTCACAGTTATGTACATTGAACAACTTATTTTGTCCATTTATAATAGGTATTCTCTTACACGGTCAAGGTCAAGGTCTAGGTCTCTAATACGGATCGTGTTTTTACGTGTGCATGCGTCGACGTGCACACTTAAGGCCTCTTAAAGAGGTCTGTTTAAATATGAGGTCTCTTTACATATGTGGTCTCTTTTAAATATTAGGCCTTTTTTCAATTATGTGGTCTCTTTACATATGTGGTCTCTTTTAAATATGTGGTCTCTTTAAATATTAGGCCTTTTTTAATTATGTGGTCTCTTTGCATATGTGGTCTCTTTTAAATATGTGATCTCTTTAAATATTAGGCCTTTTTTAATTATGTGGTCTCTTTACATATGTGGTCTCTTTTAAATATGTGGTCTCTTTACATATGTGGTCTCTTTTAAATATGTGGTCTCTTTACATATGTGGTCTCTTTTAAATATGTGGTCTCTTTAAATATTAGGCCTTTTTTAATTATGTGGTCTCTTTACTTACATATGTGGTCTCTTTAAATAGAAGGCGGCTTTAAATATGTGGCCTTTTTAAATATGAGCCCCCGCCCCCCCCCCCTCCCTAAACCCCAGCATCATATGAGAATTTATAGAAGCAATCTTCTATAAAAAAGTTAAACCCGTTATCTTCTCAGCTCTGTCATAAACTCACACTACTAATAGCCAGAAGAATTGCAAACATATCTTAGAGAGTAGACTCAAGTGAGAACTATGACAGTACAAACATATCTTAGAGAGTAGACTCAAGTGAGAACTATGACAGTACAAACATATCTTAGAGAGTAGACTCAAGTGAGAACTATGACAGTGCAAACATATCTTAGAGAGTAGACTCAAGTGAGAACTATGACAGTACAAACATATCTTAGAGAGTAGACTCAAGTGAGAACTATGACAGTGCAAACATATCTTAGAGAGTAGACTCAAGTGAGAACTATGACAGTACAAACATATCTTAGAGAGTAGACTCAAGTGAGAACTATGACAGTGCAAACATATCTTAGAGAGTAGACTCAAGTGAGAACTATGACAGTACAAACATATCTTAGAGAGTAGACTCAAGTGAGAACTATGACAGTGCAAACATATCTTAGAGAGTAGACTCAAGTGAGAACTATGACCAGTACAAACATATCTTAGAGAGTAGACTCAAGTGAGAACTATGACAGTACAAACATATCTTAGAGAGTAGACTCAAGTGAGAACTATGACAGTAGTTATCTTTTTTCTCACCCACAAATGCACAAGACACACGTTCTGATGTTTCATGCCTTTCGTGACACCCAATGGGGTGACTTGACTATGTGCCGCCTGAACCAATGGGGTAACTTGACTATGTGCCGCCTGACCCAATGGGGTAACTTGACCCTGTGCCGCATGACCCAATGGGGTAACTTGACTATGTGCCGCATGACCCAATGGGGTAACTTGACTATGTGCCGCCTGACCCAATGGGTGACTATGTGCCGCCTGGTCCCAATGCAGTAACTGGACTATGTGCTGCATGACCCAATGCGGTGACTTGACTAGGTGCCGCCCGGCCCAATGGGGTGCCTTGACTATGTGCCGCC
>CAXITT010000212.1:783189-806985 GCA_964033795.1 Lymnaea stagnalis | reverse complement strand
GTCACGTGATGTGAGTAAGCCATCACTAGGCTGCTACACACAACAAAAGATACTTCATCAGTGCTTCCCCAATGTCATGTTAATTAAAAATTTTACCTTTCGTAATATTATGGAATGCAAGCGTTTTTTTAAATGAAATCCATAGATGTGACAATAAATATACGTCAGTTATGATTAAAGGAAGAAAGTTATTTCAAGAAAAATTTGTGATCGATATTCGATGGGAACTATCAATACTATTATCGGCAGGATGTTGTTGAGCGCCGTGCGTGCTCGTGACGTCATTTGCGTTTTTATTCAATATTGATGCAGGAGTCATTCCCCTTTGTTTATTTTATTGTTAATTTTCATTGGACGAAATGTAGTGTAGTTGTAGTGTGTATCGGGCTACTGTTGTCAAGCACTAGTGTGTTGTATACATTATACCGGAAATCTTACTCGTTTTTACTCACATCACGTGACAAAATAATTGACTAAGCGACTCCCATTACAGTAATACCATCAGTTTACACTCAAAGTAATATATTAATTTTCTTATCACAACAAAATAATGCAATAGTGTTGCTTGAACGACCCTCTCGGTGTCTTGTTGTCCCTAGATGGCAACAACTGTGCTGATTGACAATAACATTCGCCGATTAAAATCATTTATCAACACCAACTAAACTGGGATATGGACCTTCAACAAAGAAAGGCACATAGCTTGAAGTAACCGTTGAAGAAACCGTTCAAGTAACCGTTGAGGTAACTATGGAAGTAACCGTTGAGGTAAACGTTGAAGTAACCAATGAAGCAGCTGGGCAAAGCACAGATAGAAGAGTTTGTCATCAGCCTGGGCGAAGATCCACAGGGGCAGAGAAAAAATTCTATAATAGATCAAAGTTACAAGAATTAAACAAAATTTATAAATATCGTAAACAAGTGAAAGGGGTGGCGAAGGTCACTGCTGGATAAGGTCACTGCTGGAGAACGACAGTGCTGGATAAGGTCACTGCTGGAGAATGACACTGCTGGATAAGGTCACTGCTGGATAAGGTGTCACTGCTGGATAAGGTCACTGCTGGATAAGGTCACTGCTGGATAAGGTCACTGCTGGATAAGGTCACTGCTGGATAAGGCCACTGCTGGATAAGGTCACTGCTGGATAAGGTCACTGCTGGATAAGGTCACTGCTGTAAATGCAACAAACAAAAACTGATTAGGACACGGTCGAGTGGAGCACCGTAGAACAGGGTACGGTAGAGCAGTTTAGAACAGGGTACGGTAGAGCAGTGTAGAACAGGGTACGGTAGAGCAGTGTAGAACAGTGTACGATAGAGCAGTGTAGAACAGGGTACGATAGAGCATCGTAGAACAGGGTACGGTAGAGCAATGTAGAACAGTGTACGATAGAGCAGTGTAGAACAGGGTACGATAGAGCACCGTAGAACAGGGTACGGTAGAGCAGTGTAGAACAGGGTACGATAGAGCAGTGTAGAACAGGGCACGGTAGAGCAGTGTAGAACAGGATACGATAGAGCAGTGTAGAACAGGGTACGATAGAGCAGTGTAGAACAGGGTACAGTAGAGCATTGTAGAACAGGGTACGATAGAGCAGTGTAGAACAGGGTACGATAGAGCATCGTAGAACTGGGTACGATAGAGCACCGTAGAACAGGGTATGGTAGAGCAGTGAAGAACATTGTACAATAGACTAGTGTAGAACAGGGTACAGTAGAGCAATGTAGAACAGGGTACGATAGAGCAGTGTAGAACAGGGTACGGTAGAGCAGTGTAGAACAGGGTACGATAGAGCAGTGTAGAACAGGGTACGATAGAGCAGTGTAGAACAGTGTACAATAGACTAGTGTAGAACAGGGTACAGTAGAGCAGTGTAGAACAGGGTACGATAGAGCAGTGTAGAACAGGGTACGGTAGAGCTGTGTAGAACATGATACGATAGAGCACCGTAGAACAGGGTCCAGTCTCGAGCTATTTATGTGGAACAGGGCACTTGGGGGGGGGGGCAGGGCTTGACGTCCCTTCCGTGTGAAGTTGTCGCGTCCTTTTAACAAGCTTTTCATTACGGTACTTAAGACTTTAAAACAAAGTATCATTGATACAATTATCATCATTATTTTTAGTATTGATAGTATTTGTTATCGAAGTGGCTATTCGGGCCCGGGTCCGAGAAGTTAGAGGTTGAGATTAAAATTTAAAATAAAATATTATTGTTCGGTTGTAATACAAAATTTGGTATCAAATGAAAGATAATTGAATGGACAATATTTTTGTAAACGTAATTCTTCAGTTTAACCAAACTAAACTATCACAAATGACATCCGAATAGCATTGAGTCTAAAGGGACCCGGGTCCGAATAGCAGAGATGCGTTTTCGGTTCCATTTGGACTAAAAGCTATTTGGATGTCATTTGTGGTAGTTTATTTTA
Organism: Lymnaea stagnalis; assembly: GCA_964033795.1. Classification (NCBI taxonomy): domain Eukaryota; kingdom Metazoa; phylum Mollusca; class Gastropoda; family Lymnaeidae; genus Lymnaea; species Lymnaea stagnalis. Next base: position 804,556 of record CAXITT010000212.1, on the reverse strand, counting down.
TTTAAACTTAAGAAGTTAGTTTACAAACATATTAAAGGCCATTCAATTATCTTTCATTTTATGCCTCATTTTGTCTTACAAACCCTGCAATAATTTTTAAATATTTTTTAATAAACCCAAACTCTAACTTCTCGGACCCGGGTCCGAATAGCCGCAGCCGTTTGTTATTATTATGATAGTCTTATCATCTGTTGTTGTTGTTTTGTTTTTTTCTCTTCCCGTCTTAGTGATGTCATTTCTCATGATTTCACTTGTGGCAAAAGATCTCAAATTTGTAGCACTATTTTTCTTCCTGTACACTGTCCAGTTCCAAAGGTTGGCGGATCCACTCTATTTGTACCTGGTGAATCCACGAAATTTTTACCTTGTGAATCCAAAATGTTTGTACCTGGTGAATCCACAATTGTTTGTACTTGGTGAATCTAAATTGTTTGTACTTGGTGAATCAACGAAGTTGGTACCTGGTGAATCCACGAAGTTTGTACCGGATGAATCCACAATGTTTGTACCTGGTCCACAATGTCTGTACCTGATGAATCCACAATGTTTGTGCCTGGTCCACAATGTCTGTACCTGATGAATCCGCAATGTCTGTACCTGGTCCACAATGTCTGTGCCTGATGAATCCACAATTTTTGTACCTGGTCCACAATGTCTGTACCTGATGAATCCCCAATGTCTGTACCTGGTCCACAATGTCTGTACCTGGTCCACAATGTCTGTACCTGATGAATCCACAATGTCTGTGCCTGGTCCACAATGTCTGTACCTGGTCCACAATGTCTGTACCTGATGAATCCACAATGTCTGTACCTGGTCCACAATGTCTGTGCCTGATGAATCCACAATGTCTGTACCTGTTCCACAATGTCTGTACCTGGTCCACAATGTCTGTGCCTGATGAATCCACAATGTCTGTACCTGTTCCACAATGTCGGTACCTGGTCCACAATGTCTGTGCCTGATGAATCCACAATGTCTGTACCTGGTCCACAATGTATGTACCTGATGAATCCACAATGTCTGTGCCTGATTAATCCACAATGTCTGTACCTGGTCCACAATGTCTGTACCTGGTCCACAATGTCTGTACCTGATGAATCCACAATGTCTGTACCTGGTCCACAATGTCTGTACCTGGTCCACAATGTCTTTACCTGATGAATATACAATGTCTGTGCCTGATGAATCCACAATGTCTGTACCTGATGAATCCACAATGTCTGTGCCTGATGAATCCACAATGTCTGTGCCTGGGGAATCTACGAAGTTCATACTTGGGGTCCGAATGGTAAGCTAGAAAAATATGTGCACGCCGATCCGAAATATCCAAAAATAAATTCCATGACCTTCATGACGTCCATTCTGATCTCTAGGTACCATAAAGACGCGGGGACACTGTACACGCCCCCCCCCCAACCGGGGCGCCATTTTCAGAGGACGCCCAATTCGTCATTTTGTTTCCATGCCAACTACGTGTATTAATAATATACTTATTTTGTTTTTTAATCACTTGAAGGGACGCTCAACCCGAGGCTTTGTCATGTACTCGATTTTTGCTCTCCAAGGCCCTGGATATATTAATGTAATCATTATATTCTAAAGGTTAAAGTCAGTCGTCACGGCTGGTTGACTCAGTCGACGTTAAGGTAATGCGAATGTCGTTGTCTTATGTGTCATAATTAGCATTCATTTCGCAGGGTTTTTATTCCTTTAATGTACGATCACCGATCTGGACGTAGATCAGATATGGATGGACTGAACACATAATTATGGACGTGTGCAAGTGTGTGTCTGTGTGTGTGTGTGAGTGTGTGTGTGTGCTGTATTTGTGTGTTAAGCCGTGCGAAAGTTATTCAATGTTCTGATCTGTCTCATAGTTACATACAGACACCTGTGTCATTGTTACATACAGACAACTGTCTCATAGTTACATACAGACACCTGTCTTATTGTTACATACAGACAACTATCTCATTGTTACACACAGACACGTGTCTCATAGTTACATACAGAAAATTGTCTTATTGTTACATACAGACACCAGTCTCATTGTTATACACAGACACCTGTCTCATTGTTACATACAGACACCTGTCTCATTATTACATACAGACAAGTGTCTCATTATTAGATACAGACAACTGTCTCATTGTTACTCCAGACACCTGCCTCATTGTTACATACATACACATGTCTCATTGTTACATACAGACAACTGTCTCATAGTTACATACAGACACCTGTCTCATTGTTACATACAGGCACCTCTCTCATTGTTAAATACAGACAAGTGTCTCATTGTTACATACAGACACTGTCTCATTGTTACACACAGATACCTGTCTCATTGTCACATACAGTTCATACAGACACCCGTCTCATTGTCACATACAGTTCATACAGACACCCGTCTCATTGTCACATAAAGTTCATACAGACACCCGTCTCATTGTTACATACAATTCATACAGACACCCGTCTCATTGTTACATACAGTTCATACAGACACCCGTCTCATTGTCACATAAAGTTCATACAGACACCCATCTCATTGTTACATACAGTTCATACAGACACCCGTCTCATTGTTACATACAGCTCATACAGACACCCGTCTCATTGTTACATACAGTTCATACAGACACCCGTCTCATTGTTACATACAGTTCATACAGACACCCGTCTCATTGTTACATACAGTTCATACAGACACCCGTCTCATTGTTACATACAGCTCATACAGACACCCGTCTCATTGTTACATACAGTTCATACAGACACCCGTCTCATTGTTACATACAGTTCATACAGACACCCGTCTCATTGTTACATACAGTTCATACAGACACCCGTCTCATTGTTACATACAGTTCATACAGACACCCGTCTCATTGTTACATACAGTTCATACAGACACCCGTCTCATTGTTACATACAGTTCATACAGACACCCGTCTCATTGTTACATACAGTTCATACAGACACCCGTCTCATTGTTACATACAGACGTGAACTCTATTGCAGCAACTTCTCGCCACTGGCATATTTTGTCGAGTTTAATGTATAGCAGATATGCGTACACTCCAAAGATCTTACACGGCGATGTCTCTTTCCTTTTTATGGAAACCAACCGTAAGTGCCAAAAGTTCAACACCTTCGCTTGGACATCAAAGCCATCAGTGAGACATAGTTCTAAAACGGCGGTAATGTAGCCCGATGTAAGAATAGTTGTCATGTAGCCCAATTTAAGCTATTCAAAGGTGGTCATTTGCCAATGGCAGTCGATGTTGGTATTGTAGCTTGATGCAAAGTTGGTCATATTCCCCGGAGCAATCAATTTCATGTTGGTCATGTAGCCCGATGAAATCATTCAAATGTTGGTCATGTAGCCCGATACAATAAAATCAATGTTAGTGTGGGTTACGAAGCCCGATGCAATCAATGTTGGTCATCTAGCCCGATGCAATCAATGTTGGTCATCTAGCCCGATGATCAATGTTGGTTTTGTAGCCCGATGATTAATGTTGGTCTTGGAGCCCGATTCTATCAATGTTGGTCTTCTAGCCCGATGATTAATGTTGGTCTTGTAGCCCGATTCAATCAATGTTGGTCTTCTAGCCCGATGATTAATGTTGGTCTTGTAGCCCGATTCAATCAATGTTGGTCTTCTAGCCCGATGATTAATGTTGGTCTTGTAGCCCGAATCAATCAATGTTGGATTTCTAGCCCGATGCAATCAAAGTTGGTCTTATAGCCCGATGCAATCAATGTATGTCTTGTAGCCTGATGCAATCAGTGCTGGTCATGTAGCTCGGTGCAATCAATGTTGGTCTTTTAGCCCGATGCAGTCAGTGTTGGTCTTGTAGCCCGATGCAATCAGTGTTGGGGGTCATGAAGACCGCTACAAGACCTGAATTCTACCCCCCCCCCACCCCCAAATCACCAGCCATTGGGGGCCCTCTAAACACTAGTCGATCAAGTGGATTGAATGGGGGCGTGTCTCCACCTTCACCGTCTCATTATTTATCTCAGACACCAGACGGCGAGAGAGGAACCCGCCTCACCGCTCTTCTAAAACAACGTCAATCTCACACACACACACACACAACGCTAAGAAATGATACAAGCGCGGCTTTCACCAGACGTCATTAGTAAATCTGTTCAGGGATACTTGTTCTCCCTCTCGTCGCCCCCCCCCACCCTCTTGCGTGTCTTTTGGCCAAATCGATAGTAGAAAGATGAGAAACCCCCCCCCCCCCCNNNNCCCCCCCCCCCCTGGCTAAGCGTTTCAAGAGCTGAGAGTCGTCTCCCGCGCTACAAGCCTGGGCTTACGTGTCACGGGGAGAGGGGGGGGGGAGAAACCCCAGGACATTGAAGAGACAGCGGGGCAGGGGTAGACAAGTGATTCATGCAAGAGGAAAAATTATCACCTCTGTTATTTGCCGTGTTAGGTGTCGCCGGCAGGAGATCAAGGAAGGGGACGGACTTCCACCGGACGGTACCAGGAGCGTTTCTCGGGTGAGGACGGGCCGAACGTAATGCTCTGAGAGCGGTAATGACTTCGATTTTTTCTCTAAGCGTGGAGCTGTTGTGGATTTGGGGAGGGGCGTGTAGCCGTAAAGGGAAGGGGGAGTACAGGGGGATCTCAGGAGTGTTATGACAGGGTACAAATAGGATAATAATAGGATACAAGTAGAAAAGAAATAGGATATAAACAGCTGGATTATTTGTATTACAAACCACATTAAAATACTTGTTGTTTTAAAATAGTTAAATGCTGTTGTTAAACTCAAGTTAAATGGTGGTGTTGTTAAACTCAAGTTAAATGGTGGTGTTGTTAAACTCAAGTTAAATGGTGGTGTTGTTGAACTCAAGTTAAATGGTGGTGTTGTTGAACTCAAGTTAAATGGTGGTGTTGTTAAACTCAAGTTAAATGGTGGTGTTGTTAAACTCAAGTTAAATGGTGGTGTTGTTGAACTCAAGTTAAATGGTGGTGTTGTTAAACTCAAGTTAAATGGTGGTGTTGTTGAACTCAAGTTAAATGGTGGTGTTGTTAAACTCAAGTTAAATGGTGGTGTTGTTAAACTCAAGTTAAATGATGGTGTTGTTAAACTCAAGTTAAATGGTGGTGTTGTTAAACTCAAGTTAAATGGTGGTGTTGTTAAACTCAAGTTAAATGGTGGTGTTGTTAAACTCAAGTTAAATGGTGGTGTTGTTAAACTCAAGTTAAATAAACTCAAGTTAAATGGTGGTGTTGTTAAACTCAAGTTAAATGCTGGTGTTCTCAACCTAAATCAAGAACAGTGTACCTCGGCACGCTCTTGATCGCCGTGTTGAGACCACAACAAAAAAATAATAATAAAAATTAATAATAATAATAATAATAATAATAATAATAATAATAATAGTCTTATAAAGTGCGTTACTTGAGTTCAAGTTTCATCAAGTAAATTAAGTAGATGGGAAGTTCACGAATTGAGGTCGTCAGTTATTGGTGGGTTACTTCTAGTTACGATACCTATAAACGAATAATATATTTATGTTTAGCTCGCCAAAACATTGGCGACAGCTATGATTCGGCAACATTCCCATCTACTACAGTTACTTGACAAAGCATGAACTCAAGTTACGCACATTTAAGAATCCCAATTTTTGCTACACCCTTTCCCCCCATGATTACGTCACTGCACACTTTTTATTTCACGCCCATGAACTATCATAATATTAAATATTGTGATGTCTGAACCACTTTTAAACCGAATAGTTATTGCATCGTATTTAAACTCAGACGATTTCATGTTCAGAAAAGAAAATATTACGCACCAAACTCACTTGCGTTATTTAAAAAAAAAGAAATGTAAATCAGATAGCGTAGTTATTATTGGGAATTATATTTCGCACGCTTTCCGGAGATGGAAGCAGTCACACCTCAAGCAATATATATATATATATATATATATATATATATATATATATATATATATATATATATATTTTATATCTTATATATATATATATATATATATATATATATATATATATATATATATATATATATCAGATTTATCTTTCTTTTTTTTTTTATTAAATACCACAACAATAATGTTTTCAGGGAGTCAGTTACTCAACCCACCCAGCCCCGCAAATGATACAATGGACGTGGTCAAGTGACGGAACCCAACTGGTGTCACAAACATGGCGCTCCGTGTGACAAGATGTTGTCACGTGTGCCCAAAGGTTCACAAAAAAAACCAGCACCCGCACAACCGTCCACGTGACAGGAAGCCGAAAGAACACGTGTTGCGCGTTCGACGGGATTGTCTCCACCTACCGGAAAGGGCGACACGTTGCGACATGACGGTTAGATCAACTGAAACATCCTTTTTCAAAAAAAATGTTTGAAGTATTCAATCATTAAAAGTTATTAAGCTGCATTGAAAGAACTCAAGCAAAGAAGCTCGTTCAAGCATCGAACAAGTTCGAACCGTAGGGGCGGGCAGAATTCGACCGATACACAACCGCTTGTAAAAAATCATTAAACGTAGAAAGCCAAGAATGACAAAGAAAAATGACTATCAAATTCAGACGACCACCCACTACATATTGACCATTGATAGTTCAATAGCTTGTTGTACAAGAACAATTCAATCCCCTTTATTGAAAGAGGAATGTCTCCGTTGGTTAGTGCTGCTTTTTATTACTTTCTGTATAAAGTTTTAAGTAAATTTGCCGCGATTTTATTATAATATATATATCCAGAACACAATACAGCCTTCAAGGCAATGTGATCGACTGGTCATAAAAACTTACAAACATAAAAACATAAAAACATAAAAACTTAAAAACATAAAAACTTAAAAACTTAAAAACTTAAAAACATGAAAACTTACAAACATAAAAACATTTTAAAAAAACTTAAAAACATAAAAACTCAAAAACTTAAAAACATAAAAGCTACAAACATAAAAACATAAAAACTTAAAAACATAAAAAAACTTAAAAACATAAAAACTCAAAAACTTAAAAACATAAAAACTACAAACATAAAAACATAAAAACTTAAAAACATAAAAAATCGTACAAACATAAAAACTTACAAACATACAAACATAAAAACTTAAAAACATAAAAAAACTTAAAAACTTTAAAAGTTAAAAACTTAAAAAACATAAAACTTAAAAACATAAAAATAAAAAAAAATAAAAACTGACAAACATAAAAGCGTTTAAAAAACTTAAAAACATAAAAACTTAAAAACTTAAAAACATAAAAACTTAAAAATTTAAAACATAAAAACTTAAAAACATAAAAACTTTAAAAAACTTAAAAACATAAAAACTTACAAACTTAAAAAGATAAAAACTTACAAAAATAAAAACGTAGGAACATAAAAACTTAAAAACATAAAAACTTAAAAAGTACAAACATAAAAACATTAAAAACATAAAAATTCAAAAACATAAAAACTTAAAAACATAAAAACTTTAAAACATAAAAAATTAAAAACATGAAACCTTACAAACTTAAAAACATTTTAAAAAACTTAAAAACATAAAAACTTAAAAACTTAAAAACTTAAAAACATAAAAACTTACAAACAAAAAAACATTAAAACATAAAAACATAAAAACTTGAAAACATAAAAACTTAAAAACGTAAAAACTTTAATACTTAAAAACTTTAAAACATTAAAACTTAACAACATAAAAACTTACAAACATAAAAACTTAAAAACATAAAAAATACAAATATAACAACTTAAAAAAACATAAAAACTTAAAACCATAAAAACATAAAATATTAAAAACTTAAAAACATAAAAACATTAAAACTTAAAAAAGTAAAAACATAAATCTTAAAACTTAAAAACATAAAAACTTAAAAACATAAAAACATACAAATATAACAACTTAAATAAACATAAAAACTTAAAAACCATAAAAACATAAAATATTAAAAACTTAAAAACATAAAAACATTAAAACTTAAAAAAGTAAAAACATAAATCTTAAAACTTAAAAAACATAAAAACTTAAAAACATAAAATTTATAAACATAAAAACTTACAAAAATGAAAACTTAACAACTTCAGTGCTGCTACCTTTAATTTAGCAGTGGACCGGTAGCCGGTAGAATAAATATACACACACACACACACGTACACACACCGGTAGAATAAACACACACAGTGCTTATAATAAACCACACATAATGGTAGAAGTAACACACGAAACAATGAAATAACCACACACACACACACAACCATTCAAATAAACACACAGCAGAATAATAAACGAGGAAAGCAGCGGTTCTCAGTCTTCTTGGCGCCGCGTCCCATTGATGACATTTGTTAAGTTGTTTGCGACCATCAACGTGAGTCATTCAGATGGCGGCTGTCGACTGCCACATCCCACATCCTATTCACTAGTCACAATGTGTGACACTAGTTTACGTATTTATATTGCATTTTTGTATTGTCACGAAGTAGAATCATCTGACAGCTAAGCAAATTTGGCTTTTATCAAAAATTAAATATTTTTTTAAATTATTTTTTTCGAGATATTTTTTTAATAATTATTATTTTGCTATTTCTTATTATTATCTTTTTTTTTTAATTGGGTATGTTTTGTTTTTTTAAAATGATTTTTAAAGTAAGGAATTGTTTATTTTTAAATTTTCCTATACAATACACTTCATTGGACACAGTTTAGGCCAAAAAGAATAAGACAACTAGAGCAATTATATATAAGTAGAATGCATATTCTGTTAAAAGTTGCAAGAAAACTGAACATTTTTTAGCTTTAATTACCTGCTGGCTTTGACCGAATGAATCTAAAGTTTTCTTATTTTGCTGTGGTGATAACCAAGAACCAAAACTAAGACCATCGGTGAACGCTCCTTCTACTTCCATGGGCCCACGTTCTGGAACCAGCTCCCCTTCCATATCCGTCATTGTGAAACCTCGTCCACTTTTAAAAAGTCCCTTAAAACCCATCTGTTTAGGTCCGCCTATGACCTGTGATGCACCCTCCTTGCCCTGCCTCATTTTCTGTCTCGGGTTAATCCTGTAATATAGGCCAAAACGTGCCAAAGTGTCCTCGTTTTATAGCCATTTTAATTGTTTCTATAGTATAGTAGTTACTATCCAAATGTCTCATTTTTATTGTAGTTAGTTTACATGTTTTTTTAATAATTGTAAAGCGCTTAGAGCTTAAATGTAAGCGCTATATAAAAATGCCTAAATAAATAAATAAATAAATAACCAAAAAATTTTAAAATATTTTTTATTTTTTTTTTATTTTTTAAAAGTGACCATAAGGAACTAGCCTGATTACTGTAAATAATATTTAAATCTTGATGTTTATTGTGCTACGAATAAGATAGAATACACATTTTTAAGACACTAAAAAAACTCTTACTTCTAATTTACTCAAGCGACCCCTGGCATATCGTCATGCAATAATAAGGTCGGGATCTCCAGGCTGAGAACAACTGGAGATGTGTCACACCTGTCATGTCTACCAACAGGGGGGGGGGGACAATTTAGCCTTAAACAAATTCTTTCATCAAAGTGGTTATATGTTCGATAGCTCATTTCTGGGACTGGTTACGGTTTGGTAATTAAGTCCCTTTTTTATTTTAAAGGATCAGCCCCCCCCCCCTATGTATTGCTATACCCGGGTAATCTATTGAAGTCTGGCCTTGGCGGTCTCTTGGCCTTGTGGCCCTCTTGGCATTGTGGGTCTTCTGGTTACGGTTTGGTAATTAAGTCCCTTTTTTTTTTTAAAGGATCGGCCCCCCCCCCCCTATGTATTGCTATACCCGGGTAATCTATTGAAGTCTGGCCTTGGCGGTCTCTTGGCCTTGTGGCCCTCTTGGCATTGTGGGTCTCTTGGCCTTGTGGCCCTCTTGGCGTTGTTGGCCTCTTGGCCTTGTGGGTCTCTTGACCTTGTGGCCCTCTTGGCGTTGTTGGCCTCTTGGCATTGTGGGTCTCTTGGCCTTGTGGCCCTCTTGGCCTCTTGGGCTTGTAGGTCTCTTGGCCTTTTGTTGTCTTGGCCTTGTTGGTCTCTAGTCCTTTTTGGTCTTTTGGCCTTTTTGGTCTTTTCGCCCTGTAAGTCTCTTGGCCTTGCGGCTTATCATTATTCCACCATCATTATGGTCTCTTTAAAGTTCTATTAAACGGGATTTTGAGTTAGGTTTTGTGTCCAATCGCGTCCTCCCATTATCTCATTATGACATCCAGCCATTATCTCATTATGACCTCCTCCCATTATCTCATTATGACGTCCTTTCATTATCTCATTATGGCGTACTCATATTATTTTATCATGGTTTACTCCCTTGATCTTATCAGTGCGTCCTCCGGTAATCTCATCACGATGTCCTCCCATTATGTCTTCATGTCGTCATTCCATTATCTCATCATGTCATCCTCCCATTATCTCATCATGACGTCCTCCCATTATCTCATCATGACGTCATTCTATCATCTCACCATGTCGTCCTTTCATTTTCTCATCATGTCGTCCTTCCATTATTTCATCATGTCGTCCTTCCATTATCTCATCATGACGTCCTTCTATCATCTCACCATGTCGTCCTTTCATTATCTCATCATGTCGTCCTCACATTATCTCATCATGACGTCCTTCTATCATCTCATCATGTCGTCCTCCCTTTATCTCATCATGTCGTCCTCCCATTATCTCATCATGTCGTCCTTTCATTATCTCATCATGTTGTCCTTCCATTATCTCATTATTACGTCCTTCATATCTCATCGTTTTGTCCGCCCATTATGTCGTCATGTCGTCCTTCCATTATCTCATCATGTCGTCCTCCCATTATCTCATCATGACGTTCTCACATTATCTCATCATGACGTCCTTCTATCATCTCACCATGTCGTCCTTTCATTATCTCATCATGTCGTCCTTCCATTATCTCATCATGTCGTCCTTCCATTATCTCATCATGTCGTCCTCCCATTATCTCATCATGACGTCCTTCTATCATCTCACCATGTCGTCCTCACATTATCTCATCATGACGTCCTTCTATCATCTCACCATGTCGTCCTTTCATTATCTCACCATGTCGTCCTTCCATTATCTCATCATGTCGTCCTTCCTTTATCTCATCATGTCGTCCTCCCATTACCTCATCATGACGTCCTTCTATCATCTCATCATGTCGTCCTCACATTATCTCATCATGTCGTCCTTCCATTATCTCATTATGGCGTCCTTCATATCTCATCATTTCGTCCTTCCATTATCTCATTATGGCGTCCTTCATATCTCATCATTTCGTCCTTCCTTTATCTCATTATGGCGTCCTTCATATCTCATCATTTCGTCCTTCCATTATCTCATTATGGCGTCCTTCATATCTCATCATTTCGTCCTTCCATTATCTCATTATGGCGTCCTTCATATCTCATCATTTCGTCCTCCCATTATCTCGTCATGTCGTCCTCCCATTATCTCATCATGTCGTCCTCCCATTATCTCATCAAGTCGTCCTTTCATTATGTCACCATGTCGTCCTCCCATTATCTCATCATGTCGTCCTCCCATTATCTCATCATGTCGTCCTCCCATTATCTCATCATGTCGTCCTCCCATTATCTCATCATGTCGTCCTCCCATTATCTCATCATGTCGTCCTCCCATTATCTCATCATGTCCGTATTTGAAGAATTTAAATCCAGTTTTAGCACCGATCAAATAGACTTATCAAAGAAAGCCAGTTACATGACAACAAATCCACCATCGATTGAAGAACTATTTGATGATTAATTAATTGATCTTATGTATGTAAAATTTAATTTCAAAATTTGTTTTGATACACATTCTTCATCACAGATTCTTAAGATCAGCTGGATCAGAGCGAATTCTGTACCTCCAATTGTGGATCGATCGCTTTTTAAAAATTATTTTGTTCCCCCATGGGCAAGAATTTCCCAGCGTGCACCCCGGCAGCTTCAAAGTCAAACCATCGCTCTTTGTAACGGTCACTAGTGTCGCTAAGGGAGTGAAGTCTTGTGGTGTATGATGGCCGATGGTTTGCCTTGTTTAAATTTCCCAGCGTGCACCCCGGCAGCTTCAAAGTCAAACCATCGCTCTTCGTAACAGTCAATAGTGTCGCTAAGGGAGTGTAGTCGTATGGTGTATGATGGCCGATGGTTTGGCATTGAGAAGTACTTTAGATGTCTTGTGTTTAAATTGTTCGGGGTTTCAAACTGTTGTCTTGTTCAGACTACTTATCCTTGTGATGAAAACGAATAACTGCAATGTAATCTAAACATAATTCCGTGTCTGTTTTGTTTTTGTTTTTTTTTTGTTTTTGTTAATAAAATAAATGTATCGTATCTTATATTGGCTTCGTTTCAATAAAATAAATGTATCGTATCTTATATTGGCTTCGTTTCAATAAAATAAATGTATCGTATCTTATATTGGCTTCGTTTCAATAAAATAAATGTATCGTATCTTATATTGGCTTCGTTTCAATAAAATAAATGTATCGTATCTTATATTGGCTTCGTTTCAATAAAATAAATGTATCGTATCTTAGATTGGCTTCGTTTCAATAAAATAAATGTATCGTATCTTAGATTGGCTTCGTTTCAATAAAATAAATGTATCGTATCTTAGATTGGCTTCGTTTCAATAAAATAAATGTATCGTATCTTATATTGGCTTCGTTTCAATAAAATAATCTTAGCTTAGCTTCTTTTGTTTATTTATTTTTAAAAAAATTTGTTTATGGAGCGTGATTCTGAATTGACAATCAACATCAGCAGATGGGTGGAGAGTATGTGATTCAGAGGCGTAGCTAGAGTATTTGCGCCCGGGAGGAAAGTTTCATTTAAAGAGCTTTCTTTATTTTTTCAACTCTCAAACCCATGACTTGCATCGAATAAAATAATATCAAAGCAAATTTTGGGGACCCTAATTAGTCTGGCACCCAGGGACATCTGCCCCCCTTGCCCTCTCCCTTACGCCTCTGGTGTGATCATACAACTTGTGAAACTACTGGTGTACTGTCACTGTAACTTATTTTTAAAAGAAGTCTCCAATAATACTACAACTTAAAGCTTCACGATGTCTAAATTTGACCCAGTTAGGTGGGGCAGTGGGGAACAAGTTGGGGGGGGGGGGGTCCTTAAAAAAATTCCCGGTTTATTCCCATTTACTGGCTTTACAGCTCGTTTTCAAATCTGAAATACGAGACGTCCACCGAGGTATACCTTTTGTTTGCAAGGTATCACAAATTACATTTTTCTCTTGAAAATGGGTCACATCCATCAACTCTCCAACTCTGACTCCATCAACTCCCCATCTCTGACTCCTCAACTCCCCATCTCTGACTCCGTCAACTCTTCATTTCTGCGTCAGCACTCCATCTCTGACTCCTCAAATCTACATGTCCGACTTCTCAACTCTACATCTGTGACTCTTCATCCCCAAACTCCATCTCTGACTCCTCAACTCCCCATCTCTGACTCCGTCAACTCTTCGTCTCTGCGTCAGCACTCCATCTCTGACTCCTCAAAAATCCATGTCCGACTCCTCAACTCTACATCTGTGACTCTTCATCCCCAAACTCCATCTCTGACTCCTCAACTTATCATCTCTGACTCCTCAACTCTCCACCTCTGACCGCCATGACTCCACAACTCTCCACCTCTGACCGCCATGACTCCACAACTCTCCACCTCTGACCGCCGTGACTCCACAACTCTCCACCTCTGACCGCCGTGACTCCACAACTCTCCACCTCTGACCGCCGTGACTCCACAACTCTCCACCTCTGACCGCCGTGACTCCTCAACTCTCCACCTCTGACCGCCGTGACTCCACACCCCTCCACCTCTGCCCGCCGCGACTCCCCTCCTCTCCACTCCACAACTCTCCACCTCTGACCGCCGTGACTCCACAACTCTCCACCTCTGACCGCCGTGACTCCACAACTCTCCACCTCTGACCGCCGTGACTCCTCAACTCTCCATCTCTGACCGCCGTGACTCCACAACTCTCCACCTCTGACCGCCGTGACTCCTCACCTCTCCACCTCTGACCGCCATGACTCCACAACTCTCCACCTCTGACCGCCGTGACTCCTCAACTCTCCACCTCTGACCGCCAGGACTCCACAGCTCTCCACCTCTGACCGCCGTGACTCCACAACTCTCCATCTCTGACCGCCGTGACTCCTCACCTCTCAGCTCCAACTATGTATGTTTATCGCCCCTTGAACAAGGAGACTTACTCGTGCTATTTAGAAACCGGCTCACAGATAACCATCTCGCGAGATCTCTAAGAAGGTGTTGAGACAGAAAATTGCTCCTCGACAGTCTGATTTAAGGTCTTCTCGGGGTCCGATTTAAGGCGCCGTTAAATTTTCGGGCGAGTCCTGTCTTCTATCTGCGATAGTATCTGCTCGCCGCGGAGATTCGATCCCAGGGGCCTGAAAGGAGAGATGGGGGGAGGGACGGGATTCGCAGACCTACCTGGTTGATGACACGCTTGGCTGGCCATGAATTGTCACAGAAGAAAAGGGTAGTGTAGTTTTGTTAATGGTCCTTCATTCACCGCGTGATCATGATTCCGTCATACCGTGGGACCACCTTGAAATGATACTGACACAATATATGACAGGGTGCCGAAAAGGGGGGGGGGGGGAGGGGAGGGATGACAGTTATCACGATTGCGTTACTTTTATTGTGAGGCAAAGCAACGCTGTCTGAGATGTAAAGATTATGGGGTAACGAATTATTTTTTTTTATCATTCGTAAACTATTATAATTATGAAGTGTAATATCCTAAATAAACCGACGATTGTCTAAATAAGGGCTTTATCAAAGTTGGCGCGCTCACATCCCCAGTGGTTGTGATGTGGCTGCTCAAGGAGGGGGGGGGGTTGATTCAAGAAATGAGGAGCCATTTCTTTTTTAGTTGTGGTAGACATTTTTTACATGTTTATTTTATCTCTTCATTAAACATGTTCAAATAACACAGTTCTATTCCTAGTTCGAAAAACAGATTAAACTTCCTTTCCTTTCAATGTTAAAATACTTTGTTACTTTCGTAGGGGGTAGAGACAGAGCCTCGGAAGTAGGTACTGACAAGAACAGCCTTTGGTATAGACAGGTCCAGCCTTTGGTATAGACAGGTCCAGCCTTTGGTATAGACAGGTCCAGCCTTTGGTATAGACAGGTCCAGCCTTTGGTATAGACAGGTCCAGCCTTTGGTATAGACAGGTCCAGCCTTCGGTGCAGACAGGTCCAGCCTTCGGTGCAGACAGGTCCAGCCTTTGGTATAGACAGGGCCAGCCTTTGGTATAGACAGGTCCAGCCTTTGGTATAGACAGGTCCAGCCTTTGGTATAGACAGGTCCAGCCTTTGGTATAGACAGGTCCAGCCTTCGGTGCAGACAGGGGCCGGTCTTAGGTGCAGACAGGGCCGGTCTTAGGTGCAGACAGGGCCAGTCTTAGGTGCAGACAGGGCCAGTCTTAGGTACAGACAGGAACGGTCTTAAGTACAGACAGGACCAGTCTTAGGTACAGACAAAGCAGGCAACCGCCTAGAGCGCCTATTTCTAGGGGCGTCATGTTGATCCCAAACAAGCAGTTTGGGTGAAGAGTTTCCAATGATATTTAAATAAAAATGATTGGACATCGCAATTATCACTGAAAACATTGTTGGCGTTAGTTTATAATAAATTTAGTGGAAGGGTTGATTATTTTTTTTAGACTGAAAGCATCATTCTGAATTAATTGATTTAAAGACACAAAGAAAAATGATAATTGATAATTGGATAAGATTGTGTTGATAGAAGTAATCATTGTCTGAGTCATGGACGCTCTTAAATAGGTTTTAATTAACTTTAGATGAAAAAAAAACTTCTTTCTCCAGCTGCTATGCGTTCGGAGCTAATTTTTTTTTTTTGGGGGGGGGGGGCAGCCTTGAAGATTTCGACTGATGTCGAGTTCACAGGGGCATCGTTCAGGTTGTTCCATGCTATTTTTGTGCGTGGGAAGAAAGAGTGTGTGTCTGTGGCCGCGGGAAGGGGGACCTACACCTAGACAACATTTCGCCACAGTATATTTTCTCCAGCTGCTATGCGTTCGGAGCTAATTTTTTTTTTTGGGGGGGGGGGGCAGCCTTGAAGATTTCGACTGATGTCGAGTTCACAGGGGCATCGTTCAGGTTGTTCCATGCTATTATTGTGCGTGGGAAGAAAGAGTGTGTGTCTGTGGCCGCTGGAAGTGGGACCTACACCTAGACAACATTTCGCCACAGTATATTTTAATGTAACTGTTGATTTGATTTGTTTTGGTGTTGTTTTTTTTAAAGTGATGTTAAACGTTGTTTAACTGATATGGAAGAAGCACGCAATTTTGTTGAATACATTCAGAGCCAAAGAATTATTGCAACACACTAGAAACTGGCGATGTTTTGCCAGTCTGTTACCAACAACAAATTTAAGAGTTTAGAGCAAGAAAAGGGTCATCCTATTATAAGAAAATTATCCAAAGGGCAATCTAATTATAAGAATCTTATCAAAAGAGCAGTCTTATTATATGAATCTTATCAAAAGGACAGTCTTATTACATGAATCTTATCAAAAGGACAGTCTTATTACATGAATCTTATCAAAAGGACAGTCTTATTACATGAATCTTATCAAAAGTACAGTCTTATTACATGAATCTTATCAAAAGGAAGGTCTTATTGCATGAATCTTATCTAATGAAGACGCTGAAGCCTGTTATCGTAATGCAATGTTCAGTATCATAGCTAGTACTTCACCAGTCTCTGTCTGGTCAGTATCATAGCTAATACTTCACCAGTCTCTGTCTGGTCAGTATCATAGCTAGTACTTCACCAGTCTCTGTCTGGTCAGTATCATAGATAGTACTTCACCAGTCTCTGTCTGAATGTTTTGGGAGCTATTGAAAGACCAACAGACCAACAATTTCTAAAGTACTACAAGTATTCTCTCGTAAGATACTGTTGAAAGTTTGTACAGACTTACAAAATGTGCTAACAAATTAAATATATCCCAGACATTAGAGACCGACAGAATTTCGGCTTCGGTTTCGGCGCCATAAGTTACCATTTGATCACTTTTGCCGTAGTTTTGGTTTCGGCCGAAACATAAAATTTAATTTTCGGTTTATGTTTGGTTTCGGCCAAAAGTGATTAGGGCCTTCGGTCTTCTTCCAGATGCCAGATTGTCAACCTGTCTGTCGGCCGGCAATCTGATATTCATTATTGCTCGAGGCTTTGCTGTCGTCGTACAATATATAACAAAGAGTCTGCGAACACTGTTCACAGCTGCATGATGACTCCTTGTCAAATATTTGAAATGTCACTAAGTAAATAGTTTTGGGGGAAAAAAAACTTCTAGAGCAGTGGTTCTCAACCTTCTTAATGCCGCGACCCTTTAATACAGTTCCTCATATTTTGGCGACCCCCCAGCCACAAAATTATTTTTCGTTGCTGCTTCATAACTGTAGAGCATGTGTTTTCAGTTGGTCTAAGGCGACCCCTGAGAAAGGGTCGTGCGACCCCCAAAGGGGTCGCGACCCACAGGTTGAGAACCGCTGTTCTAGAGGAATGGTAATATTTATAGTGTTATTTTTGTTTTAAAATTTAATTTTAAGTGGGAAGCCTCTAGGTTTATTGAAATCATTCATTTGTGAAATGCATTTTGATTTATCATTATCTGGGTGAATTGTATAAGAGTCACTTAAGACAAATAAAAATTGCCACAAAATTTGTTAAGTCGTGCAGAACGTGTGCGAAAATGAATTTTGAAACATTTAAATCTTTCGGTTTCGGCCGAAGGCCTCGTTAAACTTTGGCTTCCGGATTCGGGTTCGGCCGAAAGGCTCGTTAAGCTTTTGGTTTCGGCTTCGGACGAAAATCATTTTTAACTTTCGGTCTGGTTTCGGTTTCAGCCGAAATCAGAAAACCACTTTCGGTCGGTCTCTACCGAATATTGATGGATTTAAATTATTAAAGAAATATTTCTATTTTTACAAAGGCTGCGATGCATGAAGTCAGTGCTAAACACTTTTCTATTGTTACGCTCAAATCAACGTCTGGTTGTTGCCCAAATATGGCTCCCGCCCCCCCCCCCCCCAAAAAAAAAAAATTAGCTCCGAACGCATAGCAGCTGGAGAAAGAAGTGTTTTTTTTCATCTAAAATTAATTAAAACCTATTTAAGAGCGTCCATGACTCAGACAACGATTACATCTATGGCTACTCTGTGTCTGGAAAATGATCTCGCATTTCGACTGCCGATTTTCCATCCAGAAGCCCGGGGGGGGGGGGAATAAGATTGTAAGGTTAGTGCCACCCGGGGCGGGACAAGCTATTTAACTCCCCTTCCACAAAACTAAACTATGCAGCTGGTAGAACACTCCAAGTGAAGATAGAAGTGCTTACCTTCGAGGTTGGCCTGCCTCTCCACAATCCCCTTCCTACCCCCAGGGTGTAGAATAGTATATTAGTAATGATGCCATTTACATACTTCCTTATAAATTCTACAAATTTCTTAGTAACTGTATGCGGTCCAACAGACTTTTTTTCTTGTTAGTGTTACGCCTTTAAAAAAAAATAATTGAAATGGCTTTTATTGAAGCTACGTTAATGTCATAAAAGCAGTTTTTAATTTCAAAAAAAGCTATTTTAATGTTATAAAAGCTATTTTAATGTTATAAAAGCTATTTTAATGTTATAAAAGATATTTTAATGTTATAAAAGCTATTTTAATGTTATAAAAGCTATTTTAATGTTATAGAAGCTATTTTAATGTCATAAAAGCTATTTTAATGTTATAAAAGCTATTTTAATGTTATAAAAGCTATGTTAACTTCATAAATGCCATTCTAATTTTATAAAACCTATTTTAATTTCATAAATGCTATTTTAATTTCATAAATGCTATTTTAATATCATTAAAGCTATTTTAATGTCATAAGAGCTATTTTAATTTCATAAATGCTATTTTAATTTTATAAAACCTATTTTAATTTCATAAATGCTAGCTTAATGTCATAAAAGCTATTTTAATTTGATAAAAGCTATTTCAATTTTATAAGAGCTATTTTAATTTCATGAAAGCTAATTTAATTTCATAAAAGCTATTTTTATTTAAGTAAAGCTATTTTAATTTGATAAAGGCTCATTTAATTTCATAAAAACTACTTCAATTTCATAAATGTGCAATACCATCTGTAAGCGACATGTCAAAACCTGAACAAGTCTATTTACCTAACTGTTATCCCAGAGTCATAATTTCCATAAAGCCCTCTGCTTTCTCAGCAACAACAAAAAAACTAGTTAAATTTTTTTTTAAACATTTAAACGCAATCCGCACCCCTCCCCCGGCAACAGACCACATTCCTGTCACCCTTTTACCTTGTATGTGATCCCCCCCCCCCCAAAAAAAAAAAACTCCCTGACATAATAAGTGCCGACTGTCAGGTTAATTTTGCCAGCTATCTCGGGGGTAACACTACCCGTGTGTTAAGCCACAATGACGACACCCGAGTGGGCGGGCACTGTTCAAGTTTATTGGCTATTAAATTTATTGTCTTTGAAAGTCTTAGACAAAGGGCGATTATATAACACTGTACCATAGAATACGGTACTATTGAATACAGTGAATATACTATATACAGCACTGCACAATACAGCACGATCGAATATAATACAGTACTAAAGAATAATTCACACAAAAAATGCGGAACTTAAGAATAGAGCAACAAAGAATAGAGAACTATAGAATACAGTATTATAAAATAAAGCACTATGGACAGGCCTGAGGAGGGAGGGAAGCAGCCATTGCATTGCCCCGGGGCCCAGGGACCCCATAGGGGACACACGGATCTCAAAGGGGGCAAATGAATGAAAATGTTTATTGGATATATACTTCACACTCTATATTTTGTTGTGTATAGTATTGTTGTGTATAGTAGTGTTGTGTATAGTAGTGTTGTGTATAGTAGTGTTGTGTAAAGTAGTGTTGTGTATAGTAGTGTTGTGTAAAGTAGAATACACTGCAGCCATGATGACATTTTGTTTGGTAATTATTGAACAGAAGACTCAGTGGACAACCTGAATGCTTAACTACATGTGGACAAAGTGAATGCTTAACTACATGTGGACAACCTGAATGCTTAACTACATAATAATAATAATAAATTTCATTTTAAAAACACGCTTCATCCCCAAAGGCTCGAAGCGCGGTACAAAGTCAACAAAAAACAAATCTATAGTTTACCACATTTAAAACAAACGCAACACGACAAAAACTAAGTACAAGCATACAATGGCAAAGTCTTTCTAGCCATTTCAACCATAACATGTGGACAAAGTGAATGCTTAACTACATGTGGAAATGATACATATTTTTTTTTTAATATTGAAAGAGAACTAGTACCTCACCTGTAAAATAAAGAATATATATAGTGTACTTTTTATTTTTATTTTTTTTTTTTGCTGGCATTTGGCGTCACAATGTGAGGATGGCGTAGATTTCGTCGAACGAGATCCACAAGGCCCGAGATTTTAGGATTATAAGCTTGTTCCCTACACACCGAGTCGCCACTCTCCATGCCGATGGATAACCCACGGGAACATCATGTGGATGATAGGGCTTGGCACCAGCGGCGTCTCTGAAGTTATCGGAATGTGGCAATGTTATCCGCCTACGGGTCTCCATCTCCGGGTTTGAATTTCAGAGTTTCCTTCTCTTAAATGAGTTGCTATCCAAGGTTAACGGGTCCCATCCACCCGGGGTGCTGGTGATGATTTGATTGACGTGGCTTTGGTGGGGGATTGAACTCCAGACCCCGAACTTGAGATTTGACTCGCTTTAGACAAATATTGGCAACTCTAGACCACCCGAAGACTTTCTGTTAAAGACAAGTTAAAGCGCACTAGAAGATACAAAATAGTTAACAATTTCTTAAAAATTAGACTTAGAACTAGACGTGAGCTCAACCTAACCCCCCCCCCCCCCAACCTTTACTCGGCGGAGCCATGATAATTTGATGGACAGCGTTAACCGGCCTCTTTCGTACGACCGTTCACCAGATGAACACTGCACGAGAAATCTTAAACTGTCACGAGTGTAAACAAAACAAAAACAATCATCAATACCACTCCGGCCACACATCCATACGGAAGGGCGGCGAGAGAAAAGGGTTTAATTTATTAACAGTGAATCATGTGTCTCATCTAAAAGGGAATCATGTGTCTCATCTAAAAGGGAATCATGTGTCTCATCTAAAAGTGAATCATGTGTCTCATCTAAAAGTGAATCATGTGTCTCATCTAAA
>CAXITT010000212.1:764727-775249 GCA_964033795.1 Lymnaea stagnalis | reverse complement strand
TACACAAAAAATTAACCAAGAAGGAGAAGTTAACAAAAAAAATGTTTAAATCAAACCAAGTCCTTACAAAACCGAATCTCAAAATCTCAAACAAAGCAGCAAAAAAAAAAAAAGGTGAGTGAAATATGTGAAGCTGACGTTTGGCTTTCCAGATATCACCAATGTTTGGTTTGGAATTGCTGCATCCAATCAAGAGAATTGCTTTCAAATGCTCATCAATCAATCTCGTTCGATTTGTTGACAAACATTACAATCAATGAACAAGAAAATCTAGATACAATACTTGAACAGGGTAAATTTAAGGTGCATAACAGCCAGGAGGTCTCCGCACGTGTGAAGATCTCCTAGTATTCTAAACATAATGTTGTAATGTAAATTGTATCACAATGTCTAGTATTCTATACGTTTCATTAAGCAAATTCAAGTACCACCGGTGGGCCTGATGAACTGACGTCGAGGGTCGGATCCGGCCCGCGGACCGTAGTTTGATGACCCCTGTTTTAGACGCTTCCATTAGATCAGAATGATATGTTCAAGTCTAACGGACTGCATGCCATTGCCGATTCCACTGGAAAGGGGAATTAATCACCGAAATCAAAAAGAGTTAAGTTTCTTCATCATAGGTCAGGATTCTAAGCCATGATTACCTTGTACATTTTCTTATTGTGCAAATATAAATAATGAGTAAAAATGGGATGACTTCACGGTAAGTACAATGAAACGATCGTTGGATGTAGAGTGTCACGTCATATTTCAGGAGTAAGTGACGTATATTAATATCGACAGCTGACAATGATTGTCATTTCTTGTGCGGCGTCACAGCCGGTGGCGAAATGGTGGCCGCAAATCGTCAAATTGTCACCTTTTCTCGACTCCGAATCCTCTACCAATAATTTGTAATAGTCTCATAGCCCTACCAATAATTTGTAATAGTCTCATAGCCCTACCAATAATTTGTAATAGTCTCAGAGCCCTACAAATTATTTGCAATAGTGTCATAGCCCTACCAATAATTTGTAATAGTCTCAGAGCCCTCCAAATTATTTGCAATAGTCTCATAGCCCTACCAATAATTTGTAATAGTCTCAGAGCCCTACAAATTATTTGTAATAGTCTCAGAGCCCTACAAATTATTTGTTAGAGTCTCATTTCCCTACAAATAATTTGTAATAGTCTCAGAGCACTACAAATTACTTGTAATAGTCTCATAGCCCTACACATTTTTTTTAATAGTCTCATAGCCCTTCAAATTATTTGCACTACTCTCACAGCCCCTACAAATTATTTGCAGTACTCTCTCAGCCCCTACAAATTATTTGCACTACTCTCACAGCCCTTACAAAATATGTGCACTAGTCGCACAGTCCCTACAAAATATGTGCACTAGTCTCACAGTCCTACAAATTATTTACACTACTCTCTCAGCCCCTACAAAATATGTGCACTAGTCTCACAGTCCTACAAAATATGTACACTAGTCTCACAGTCCTACAAAATATGTGCACTAGTCTCACAGTCCTACAAAATATGTGCATTAGTCTCACAGTCCTACAAAATATGTGCACTAGTCTCACAGTCCTACAAAATATGTACACTAGTCTCACAGTCCTACAAAATATGTGCACTAGTCTCACAGTCCTACAAAATATGTACACTAGTCTCACAGTCCTACAAAATATGTGCACTAGTCTCACAGTCCTACAAAATATGTGCACTAGTCTCACAGACCTACAAAATATGTGCACTAGTCTCACAGACCTACAAAATATGTGCACTAGTCTCGCAGTCCTTCAAAAGTACCAATGCATTATAAAAATGAAAAAAAAAAAGTGTCTCTAATTTAATGATTTAGTCGCAAACAGAAGTCAGAAATGAACTTGCGATTGTTTTAGAATTTAAAAAAATATAAACATTTAGAAACATTTAAAATAAATAAAGTTGATAAGTTTATGGTTAAACAGTCATATCATAACTTAAAAGCTTATGTCTCTCTATTTATGTAAATCCCCCCCCCCTCGAAACGCTACCTGGCAACCCCCTTGGGTTTGGGAGCTCTCCAGGTTGGGAAACCATGACCTAGGTCCTGTTCACTGCTGTGTAGATAGTAAGATGCGATGACGTACCCGTGTACGGACAATGGAGACTTGACAGTGAGATCCCACAGTTGACAGATGTAAGTTCTATTAGATACCAGTGACATTTATTAACACATTTCTTCTAAACGCTGAAAATATGTCAGTGGCGGCGCACTAAAGCCCACTGGGGGGGGGGGGCAAACACTGAACCCTAGCGTATTAAGGGGAGGCATATTTTTATTTTTGCAGAATGGAAAGATGGCGCTTCTTTTTAAATCCTTCATTAATAAGTGATATTAACTTCGCTTTTGTTCGTGGCCGACTGGCAAAATCTTCGGACGGAAAATTGACCCATTTCCTGACAACATAATCAAGCTGAAACTCGGCACATAGACTCGCTTCCGCCGATGAATAAACATTGTATCAGGGAGTCTCAAACTCGCGGCCCGCGGTTTATTTTCGGCCCGCAAGACGATATTTTGCTGCCCGCTATATGACTGCAAAGTTTAGTGTTAAGGCGGCCCGCCAGTTTTCCCCATTCTCATATCTATAATGTGACCCTCCCTTACGGTTTTAGTAGAATCTCACCGACTGGTCTAATTCTGAAATCATGTTTATAGAGATTTGGACGTTGATTATAAGGGTAAAAACCGTAGTAAAAAATCAGACTAAAAGTTTGTATTTGATAGCATTTGATGAGACAAACATGGCGGCCAAAGTGAGAAAAGTTTAAAAATTCAGTTAGTGGGTAATGCACAACCATAATTGTGTAAATCGTAGCAAACTGACACAGTATCAAAGAATCACTATTAAACTTGCCGCTAGTGTTTGTGAGTGAGGGAAATTTCGAGCCTGTCAGCTTGATCATTTTAAAAGAGATTTTGTCAAAAAGGCCTTTTCTTCGATAAAAAAAAATCAAAACTCATTCTCCCTACAATAGCATCTTCCATCGCTTCAATAATTCAAAAATATTGCTCGCCCGTGTCTACTGTTGGAACGTTTTAGCCTTCAAAGCCTTCATAGAGAAGGATGGGGTGGTTGTTCCTGTACTAAGTGATCCAAAACGGCTCATGGACTTGGCTTTTCCTGTTGACATTACACAGGAGATGAAATTAATCAACAAGAAGTCACAAGACCAGGGGCAGCTTGTCAGTGTTTCCTATGACAATTTCAGGGCATTCTGCACAAAACTTGTGTTATGATTGTTAGAGAATCCTCTTCCGTTTCCCAACACGCAAAGTACTCATGGACTCGGGCACACTCTTCCGTAGTAAGTATACTGATGCCATTGCAAAGCTTCAGGAAGAATTTGATCACTAGTTTTTAGACTTCAAAACAGACGGAGCGACTTTTCAACTTTTTGCTGACCATTCCTCCTTCAATTTGGAAGATGCACACACACACACACACCCTCCCAAATTGCGCTTCAAATAGAGCTAATTGATCTTCAGTGCAATTCTAATTTCAGGGACGTGAATGGAAAACAGACAAGCATGCATGGATAATTTATGAGATTATTGCCTTCCACCTTCCCTGAGATTTCCAGGTTGTTCAAGCGGATCATGTGCCTTTTTCGGGAGAACCTATCTGTGTGAAAAGCTCTTTTGCGCTATGAACTTTAACAAGTCAAAGTTCAGGGACAAACTTACTGATGAGCGCCTACAAGCTATACTGAGGGTCTCAGTTGCTTCCTCACTCCAGCAAACTGTTACTCAGCTGTGTAAGAAGAAGCACTGCCAGATCTCTGGCAACAAGGAGTAGGAGGAATAAAGAGAAGCCTAGTTGTTGAGAACCCTTAATTTTTTTTTATTAGCTATTAATAAAGGTTGAGCAGATTGTAGCGTTTTGCACTTTATTAACTTTGTAATAGCTTTTTTTTTTTGTGTGGAATACTTGATGCGGCCCAGTCTCACCCAGACTCTACCCCCTGCGGCCCCCGGATGATTTGAGTTTGAGACCCCTGCATTATACCAACAGTAAATCTGCGGTGTAAAAGCGAATACGTTATTAGAATATTAATGTAGTTGAGGAGCGTGAACAAATTGTTCCGTTGAGAGCCATGGGGGAGGGGGTGGGGGCGGTACTAACTGGGTTTCTTATTAAGTACGTCACTTGTATGCACGTGTTGTCAAATTTTCAGCCCCACCCCCATTGCTCAATATTATATTTTATAAAAAGATTTTTACGAAAAATATTGTATTTAGGCATTTTTAAATTGATTTTTAAGAAACCGTTTGTGTGGCGTTAAATATGCCAGTGATCCCCTTCCCCACCCCACCCCCCCACCCACTCCCCGGGGCCTAAATTAGAGCAATAATTTTCTAAACCCGGTCACACTGCCTTCAAGATTCATGTCCTCTCTAGTCGGATCCGCCCAGAGCTTTAGTCTCCACCTTTAAGTTCTAGTAATGCGTGAGACGGAGCCTCATTGAACAAGAACAAAGTCATGCGAAATAAACGTTCAAAAATAGATCTGTATCGCAGAATTGTCGAAACCTTATCACAAAGTTAATTTTAATTATTTTTTTTTAAAAATAATACAAATAATCTGTTAGCGAGCATAGTTGCGATTCGTGAGCTGATCATTTTGGATATAAAAATTTAAAAAAATTAATTCCCATTGAAAAAATACCATACATTTATAGAAAAAAAAGCTCGAAGTTGGCTAACATCTGGAAAAGAGCCAGGCCACCTGGTGATGTCAGTAGGGCTAGCAACCTACGGCCCTTGAGCTCAAACTCGTCCTCGTCTCCTTCCTCGATCCCTTCCTGGACCCCTTAGCTATCGCAGGTGTAGAAAGAGAAGGGAAAGGGGGGGGGGGATAAAACACGTTTATCGCAGTGAAACATCTATATTTAATGAAGTCATCAGCGGCCTTGCACGCCACCTACCGTCGTGAGCTTTTGGTGGGCGGGGTATGTTTACCGGAAATGAAAAGACCGTGACAGCGTGCACCGTGGAAGGCGTGACGTAATCCAACTTCCGGTTTGAGCCGACGCCGCCCGAAAGCCCCGAGCCGGGGGAAAAAATTTCACGGTGTGGGCAAAACAAGAAGGCGAGTAGTCTTGATCCCGGCAGAAGCGCGGCCGGGCGACACGCCATCTTGGCTTGGTCATGCCCACCGTTGTAAGCCGTGTCTTTTGACGCACGCGATAGGTGGGTCATAATGGGGGTCTAATGGTAGATGTTCAGATACCTTTGCCAGTCTTCGCGAGACATACTGTCTATTTGCCAACTGACAACAACCAACGTGTGTCAGCGATTTTGTTGTCAGTGAGATCTCATTTTTCCACCCCCTCCCCCCACACCTCGTTCGGCTTTGATAAAAATTAAATTTAAAATTTTAACAGATGGCGTAAGATAGCTAAACCCGACTTTAAAATGGAGTCGTATCTGAAAATAAGTGTGGGGGGTGGGGGTGGGGTTGTTAGATGCCCTCAAAGTCGGATGTGTTAGATCGCTTGATTTGGACCAAAATTGAGATAGCTTAACTCCATCACAATCAACAGTTTTTTAAAACAGAAATGCTTTAGACACCCCCGCTGACTACGGCTAATCATATGCCTTTTAAGAGAAAATTTTTAGATATATGCCACTGAACACACTAATCCTTTGACTTTTCTGTTCATTGATTGTGTTTCATGAATGTAGTCAATAATTTTATTGACAAGCTCCACACAGGATAGGCGTCTGAGTATCAGGGAAGCAATTCACCAAAGTAAAATCATGATAATCTTAGGAAGCAATTCATGATAATCTTAGATTTGAAAAGTTTCATTAATGAATGAAACGCAAAGATAACTAGCATTGACCCTAACAGAAATGCCATGGCTCCTTCTCCTTCTTCTTAACCATCTCACCCGCAATGAAGCATAGGCCATCCACAATACTTTATCACCTGTCCCTGTCCTGGGCTGCCATCCACAATACTTTATCACCTGTCCCTGTCCTGGGCTATCTTTGCTAGCTCAGCCCAGAGAAGCATAGGCCATCCACAATACTTTTCCATCTGTCCCTGTCCTGGGCTATCTTTGCTAGCTCAGCCCAGAGAAGCATAGGCCATCCACAATACTTTATCACCTGTCCCTGTCCTGGGCTATCTTTGCTAGCTCAGCCCAGTGGTGCATAGGCCATCCACAATACTTTTATCACCTGTCCCTGTCCTGGGCTATCTTTGCTAGCTCAGCCCAGTAGTGCATAGGCCATCCACAATACTTTTATCACCTGTCCCTGTCCTGGGCTATCTTTGCTAGCTCAGCCCAGTGGTGCATAGGCCATCCACAATACTTTTATCACCTGTCCCTGTCCTGGGCTATCTTTGCTAGCTCAGCCCAGTGGGGCATAGGCCATCCACAATACTTTTCCACCTGTCCCTGTCCTGGGCTATCTTTGCTAGTTCAGCCCAGTGGTGCATAGGCCATCCACAATACTTTTATCACCTGTCCCTGTCTTGGGCTATCTTTGCTAGTTCAGCCCAGTGGTGCATAGGCCATCCACAATACTTTTCCACCTGTCCCTGTCCTGGGCTGCCATCCACTATACTTTTCCACCTGTCCCTTCCTGGGCTATCTTTGCTAGCTCAGCCCAGTGGTGCATAGGCCATCCACAATACTTTTCCACCTGTCCCTGTCCTGGGCTGCCATCCACTATACTTTTCCACCTGTCCCTGTCCTGGGCTGCCATCCACTATACTTTTCCATCTGTCCCTGTCCTGGGCTATCTTTGCTAGTTCAGCCCAGTGGAGCATCGGCCATCCACTATACTTTTCCACCTGTCCCTGTCCTGGGCTATCTTTGCTAGTTCAGCCCAGTAGAGGATCGGCCATCCACTATACTTTTCCACCTGTCTCTGTCCTGGGCTATCTTTGCCAGTTCAACCCAGAGGAGCATCGGCCATCCACTATACTTTTCCACCTGTCCCTGTCCTGATCTATCTTTGCTAGTTCAGCTCAACGTTTCTCCCTCCTCCCCACCTCTGCCTCTAATCTCCTCTTCCACGAGGCTCTTGTTCTTCCTCTTTTCCTGGTCCCTTTAGGACTCCAATTCAGGGCCTGTCTTGAGATGCTTGTGTTTGGTGACGCTTGATGTTCTCTCCCAGAGGACAGTGTTACACATTCGCTCAAACCATCTTATTTTGAGGATTCCTCGCAAGCATCTGTGTATAAAAGCCTTCAGTTTTTTCAATGTTTATTTTTTTATTGTTCTCCAAATTTCACAGCCATACAGAAGAAGTACCTCGACATTTGAGATCAATATTTTTAAATTTATTTTTTTCAGAATTTTACTTGAGTTCCAGGTGTTTCGCGGGGCATGGAATGGTCCTCTGGCCTTCTTGGACCTTAGACTTCATGTCCTCATCTGTGCCACCATTTTATTAATGACTCTTCCCAGGTGTGTACACGTGTGTACACGTTTCATCTTCTTCAAGACACGCTCTCCTCAAGCTAATCCCAATGACCCCAATCACCAAAGTAAAATCAGGACAATTTTAGATTTGAAAAAAAAATTATTGATGAATGAAAAGCAAATGATTAGCAATGTCCCGTCAAAATTAACGACACGAGCAGAAATGATTATGGCGCTGTTTGCTTATACAAGTTCATACAGTAATGATTATGGCGCTGTTTGCTTATACAAGTTCATACAAAAATGATTATGGCGCTGTTTGCTTATACAAGTTCATACAGAAATGATTATGGCGCTGTTTGCTTATACAAGTTCATACAGAAATGATTATGGCGCTGTTTGCTTATACAAGTTCATACAGAAATGATTATGGCGCTGTTTGCTTATACAAGTTCATACAGAAGTGATTATGGCGCTGTTTACTTATACAAGTTCATACAGCAATGATTATGGCGCTGTTTACTTATACAAGTTCATACAGAATTGATTATGGCGCTGTTTGCTTATACAAGTTCATTGGTGGCATCATAACACTTAAGTTAATAAGCCAGGGACTTTTCTTTGTGTCACGGTACATATACATACATTATGGTAAACGCATCATGGTACAGGCATACATTATAGTAAAGGCAAAATGGGGCAAACATACATTATAGTAGACATTATGGTACAGGCATTCAAGTATAGACGTCATAGTATTGACATCATTGTCCCAGATGACCTCGGACATATATATTTGCTTCAAGGCTATTTCCCCGGACGTTTTATTCACATGTAACGTGGCATTACATGCAAGATGTCATCCACATGTAGGGTGTCATTCACATGTAGGATGACATTCACATGCAGGATGTCATCCACATGTAGGATGTCATCCACATGTAGGGTGTCAGTACATGTAAGATGTCATCCACGTGTAGGGTGTCCTTCACATGTAGGATGACATTCACATGCAGGATGTCATCCACATGTAGGATGACATCCACATGTAGGATGACATTCATATGTAGGATGTCAACCACGTGTAGGATGTCATTCACATGCATGGTGTCATTACATGTAAGATGTCATTTATATGTAGGATGTCATTTACATGTAGGATGCCATTCACATGTAGGATGTAATTCACATGTAGGATGTCATTCACATGTAGGGTGTCATTCACATGTAGGGTGTCATTACATGTAAGATGTCATCCACATGTAGGGTGTCATTACATGTAGGATATCATTCTCATGTAGGGTGTCATTCACATGTAGGGTGTCATTACATCTAAGATGTCATTCACATGTAGGATGTCATTCACATGTAGGGTGTCATTACATGTAAGATATCATTCAACTGTAGGATATCATTCACATGTAGGATTTAATTCACATGTAGGGTGTCATTCACATGTAGGGTGTCATTACATGTAAGATATCATTCACATGTAGGATGTCATTCACATGCATGGTATCATTACATGTAAGATGTCATTCACATGTAGGATGTCATTCACATGTAGGGTGTCATTCACATGTAGGGTGTCATTCACATGTAGGGTGTCATTCACATGTAGGGGGGTCATTCAAATTTAGGGCGTCATTCATGTGTTAGGTGTCATTCACTTGCAGGATGACTGACATCCACAATATGGGTTCTCCTGACTGGGTGGTCAAAAGACAAAATTTGAGATGCGGTGAGTGGAGACAGAAATAATTGTATAATTTGTACGCATTTTGTGGTCTCACTAATTTAACCATTGTGACGTGCCGCCATCACGAGAAACCGATTAGGGCGCCCGCTAATGTTACATTTAAAATACATTACATTTTTATTAAATAGTTAATTTTTCTGTGGGTGCAAAGAATCCCCTTCACACACACTCACACACACACATCCATCCACACACACTCACACACACATCCATCCACACACACTCACACACACACATCCATCCACACACACTCACACACACACATCCATCCACACACACTCACACACACACATCCATCCACACACACTCACACACACACATCCATCCACACACACTCACACACACACTCACACACACACACTCACACACACACATCCATCCACACACACTCACACACACACTCACACACACTCACACACACTCACACACACTCACACACACTCACACACACACACACTCACACACACTCACACACACACACACTCACACACACACATACGCACACCACCACAATTTAAAACTAGTGATGTGTTTCGGGTTTTAAAAAAAAATATTTCTAATTGATTGTGTACAAAAATAAAAATAGCACCAAACTTTAAAGGCTGACCTTTAACTCTTACTCTAAACCAGGCGTCCTCAAACTTTACAATCAGTGGCCTGGTTCATTGTTCCTTATACACTGTTAGGGGCCAGACTAAAAATTTATGGGGATACAATTTTTTAACAAAGTCCCGTGGACACTGCGCCGATATTATTTGTAGCGCAAAAAAAAAAGGTGGGCGGAGCAATATTTAAAATAAATAACAATGTTAATCAACACATTGTCATTGGTGTTTCAATGGGAAGTATGGGCAAGGTTCTCAGCATATGGTCCTTGTCATGTTGCTTACTTTTCACTGCTACCCGGGTACCCGTACGGAGGAAAGTTGGGCCAGGTTGATGACCCCTGGCGGGCTGGATCTGGCCCGCGGGCCGTAGTTTAAGGACCACTTCTCTAAACATACAGTAGGAAAAAAATCGGTTTATAATGTATCTATTTGTTAATTGTCTACTTTAACTTCATTTTGTAAAACCTTTAACTTCCATCTATTTCGCTATGGACATTTACCGCACAGTTCACAAACTAGTTCCAATTGGTTTGTTTTCGTTGTTCCAGGCGTGATCTTGGATGCCAGCGGCTTTAGATCCACCTGAGAGTCAGATGTAGTACGCGACAGAGAAATCTTTAGATCCACCTGAGAGTCAGATGTAGTACGCGACAGAGAAATCTTTAGATCCACCTGAGAGTCAGATGTAGTGCCCGACAGAGAAATCTTTAGATCCACCTGAGAGTCAGATGTAGT